>VWPW01009977.1:414644-555850 GCA_013389825.1 Crypturellus undulatus
CAGGGGGCTGGGGTCGCTACGCACCGATGCGGCCGTGGCCGTGGCTGACGTGTCCGCGCAGCTTCCGCGTCTTCCGCAGGCGGGAGGGCTGCGGGGAGCGACACCGCGTTACCACCGCGTTACCGCCGCGCAACGGCCCGGCCCGGCCCGCGGCGCCCACCGCCCCAAGAGACCGCTCCCGGCCTCGGCCCCTTCCCGTCCCGCGCCAGCCCCGCTCCCGGCCTCGGCCCCTTCCCGTCCCGCGCCAGTCCCGCTCCCAGCCTCGGCTCCTTCCCGTCCCGCTCCCGGCCCCGCCGCTCCCGGCCGCGCTCCCACGCACCATCTTGTCGGCGGCCGCGAGGGCAGAGAAAGAGCGCAGCGCTCGCGAGAGCCGCCCAAGGCACGCGGCGGGGCAGCCCGCCCCGCCCCGCTCTCGCGAGATTTAGCGGTGCGGCGGGGGCGGAGCCTGCTCTCGCGAGAGTCCCGGCGCGGGGAGGCGGCAGGCGGCTCCCAGGGGCTCGCGCGCAGGCGCCCGACACGGCCGGTAGCGGCCCCGCGGCGCCTTCCTGCTTCCCGGTCGCTTTCGAGAATGTATTTCCTCATACAAATCCGCCCCAGCTCTGGAACACGGTTCCCGCGCCTGGACACGTTTTTTCTGCGGGATTTCACTCGTGGTTACGCAGCGTGCCCGGGCCTGAGCGAAAGGGCCGCGCGCGGGAGCAGCCCTCCCGCCCGGCCTCGTAACGGCCGCCCCTGGGGGCAGCCCCTTGAGAAGCAGCGTCCAGCGGCGCCGCGGGCCGCCTGCCCCGCACAGCGGTCCCTGCAGCCAGGGCAGGGCTCTCCCGCGGGTTTGTCAGCATCTCTCGTTCGTAAAATAGACGGATTTTACCTAGGAAATGAAAAGTTACTTGCTCTGGTTTGAGGAACCAAATCAATTAATTCCGTAATTTACAGCACATACTAGTTGGAATTAAGATTTGTCATTCCTGATTAGAGGCACGTGCCATTCTACAGGTATGTCTTAGCATGTGTATGAGGGTGAGGGAGGAAAAGAAAAAGGAAACGACTTCACCTTTTTAGTGAATACACCCTCAATATTGTTCTATGAGGCTGATAGCAAACCAGAACCACTGCCAGGTTAGGAATTGCGCAAGCCTCAAAACCAGTCTCATGAAGCAAAGAAAACACACTGTAAATAGGGAGGAAAAAAAGTGTTCTTTTTTTAAAGGGGATGGAATTTTCATTATCTGGCAGACTTGCAATTATTTTCAAACATTTGTGTTTGTTTTTTTTTTTTCCCCTTCAGACTAAGGAAAAGCTTGTAGAATAACAGTAGAGCAGCAAAATCACAGTATGTTGTTACCAGATTAAAGATAAACAGATAATGTTCACGGCCCTGCGCAACTAACCATGTCGGGCCTGTTGAATGGTCTTCACTGAAATGAAAGCACCACCTAGAGAGAAAGATAGGTCATCAGCTCACCAGAAAGTCAGGCAAAGGCTCTGCGCTAAAAGCTCTTGTTCTACTCAGATCACTTACACAAGTTAGCTCAAAATCAAACCAAAGAGAACACAATTCAGGAATAGTATTTTTGATAATGACAAACATTAATATAAAGTAAAAAGGCTAGAAAGAGATGATTTGTTAGCTTTACAGTAACAGAGCAGTGACAGAAAATGTCATTTAAGCCCTAGTGAATAACATCAAGTAGGAAGAAAACCCTGCATGTGTGAAATGCAGAAAACCTATTGAGACAGGTTCATAACAATAATTTTGTATTTTAATTACAAATTCATTAAAAATAACAGTAAAAATACTCTGATTTTGTACCTACTCAACAACAGAAATCTGCAAAGGTTTCCAATGAATGTAAACAAACAGACATATCTACACAGTTTATTAGAAACCATACTTACATACATAAGTAAAGGATGCAATGTACCTAGTTGTGGCAGCTTGCATGTCAGAGAACAGCTTTGCTCACGTTTAGCACTCCTACTGCAAAATGTGTTACAAGTAGTTTACTGACCACAGTTCAAACCAAGCAGAAGTTCCGCATGGTGAACCAAGTATATAAAGTTAATTCGTTATTTCTGAAGGAAATCAGGAAAAAAAAAAAAAATCCAACTCTGCAACTCGCACACAGCGCCCCTGCACAGAGCCTCTCCCGTGTCCCCGCGTTCACTTGGTACCGCAGCACTCGGGCGTCAGTGCAGTTCTCACAAATACCCCTTGAAGTCAGTGGTTCTGCTGAGACAGTCAGCTGCACATAATCAGCTATTCACTTTTGCACCAAGCATAACTCAATTCATACTAAAGAAAAAAGCACCTGTTATTTTCAGGAATATACAAATATTTACCACAGTTCTCCTTGCTCATTACAATATCAGTTACAAAAGCTTACAGCACATTATTTACAAATTCTATCCAAATACATAAAAGAGCCATCGCCTGGCACACTGTCTAACAGCATCTGTAGTCACTTAAAGCTGTCGTCAGCTTCTTTCATTCTCCTCCCTCCAAAATCTGAAAATTTGCAGGTGTCTCAAGCACAGTGTTATAAATAGTCTTTGGGTTGGCGTTTTAGCAGAAAGGAGTTAATTCTTCTTGTGAAGAAACTTCATTTTGTTTCCTAAAGAAAACAACATTAGTCTTTAGCATATACTGAAAAAGTGCAAAACTCACTTAGCGAATGTGTCTAATTTGTAACATAAGCGTTGCAAGGTGAATCTTCTCGTTAATACAAATACACAAATAGATATATCTAATTAAAAGAATCTTGAATGGCCAAAGTTTTTGTTTGTTTGTTTGTTTTCCCTAAACGGCAATTAAAGTGCTAACATGGGTCATAAGTAAATCTTCGTCAATGTTAAGTACATTTTCTTTTCCTTTTGATATTTCTTAGCCTATACTGAAAGCACTGGTTGATTACTTGACTTCATCTCAGATAAGGATTTTTCTAAATTAAAAAAAAAAAAAAAAAAAAAATCAACTTCAGAAATACTTTTAAAGAATTTCCTCACCAAGGCCTCGCAGGAACTTGTTTACTCCACTTTGTTCAGTGTCTGGAAGCTCTTCCAAATACTGTTCGACTCTCTGTTCAAAGAGACCTGCGGAAGAGGGTGAAAAATGGGGCTGAAGAAAACTTTGTCAGGCTGCATCACTCTCTCCTTTTCCTTTACGCACTCCCAACATTTCACATTCCCCATCCCTTGTCTCTCTGCCTCTAGTTCTCAAACACTTTGCTGGGCTGCGAGTCTACACTCCGGCTTCGCAGGGCTGCACTGGGTGAGAGGCAGGCCAGGCCCGTACGCAGGCAGCGTCTCCCTGCGACACCGCGCGTGCCTGCATGACGCGCAGCAGCGGCGATGGCGGCAGCAGCAGCCTCACGGAGCCGGCTGCCGCAGAACTGTTCTGGCTTCCAGGAGGCCGCAGCTCGGGTGCCCGCCGGCAGCCCCTCTGCACGCAGGGCTGCAGCCCCCTACGTGCCCTGCGGCCACCAAGCTCCGTGGCTCCGCAGCGCGGCCCAGCACCGCCCGCGCGGGGAGGTGCTTGTCCCGCGGGCCTGACTCTGAGGCAGGCTCCATCTGCAGGAGAACAGCGCCTGCAGTCTGAGCTCGCCTAAGAAAGCCTTTAAAATACATTTACATTAACCTGGGGTTAAGAGAGTTTTGTTTTAGTAAGGCTTTTGCGCCTTCCTTTGGAACAGCATTGTCCAGCAGCCCCTAGGGCTGTTTCACATCATTCCCTGTTGTGGCACAATTCCACCTCTGGAGGACTGTTAAGACATTCAGATAGAAAGATTCTTCTGGCTGAAGGGTGTCTGCTATCATTACTCCTGCTGCCAGGTGGGCCCGCAGGAGGAGGGAACTGTGTTTCTGTGGATGTGTTAGCTCCAGGGGGCTGTGATTTAGCTTCGGTGCTGAGGAGCGGTGCTGACTGCGGGATCACGACAACGCTCCGCGCCACAGCCGGAGCCATCACCCTTACCTTTTGCCCTGCATTTTCTCAGCTCTCGATCCTGGATGAAGCCAGCAAACATTTGGGATTCCATGAAAACTTCCAAGAAGCGTCGGATACTCTTGGAGGCCACAGATTTACGGAATGCCTCCCTTTGGAAGGCACGCTCTCCCCTCTCATTCTGAGTTAGGAATAGGGAATAATGGCCAACCGTCTCCACAAAGAACCGGATAAAAACCTCGGACACTAATCCGTTCAGGGTGTTACATTCTGCAAAATAAGGCAGCAATAAGACAGTGGAATCGCCTGCAACACGAGCTGTCAGCATCATCATCCACACTGGGCCAGACACGGTCATCTAGCAGCTTAATGATGCTCTGCTTACAACTGGAAGCAGTTGTGTAGCTCCTGGAGGCCTTATATATCAGTCAGAGAGGGAAAAGCATAACACCCTTATACCAAGACTGCCACAACTGGTGTGTTCTTGAGAAACTTCTGAACAGTTCTGACAGTTAAAATGTTGGCTCTGGCAGTAGTAAACCTCCACCAAGAACTGATCAAAAGGGTATAGACCCTTTACATATGTATAGCAAAGATCAGTAGAAAATAAATTTCAAAAACTGAATAGAGTTTCATACCTCTTAACCACAGGCACTTAAGTTCACCGTAAGCTTTCTGTGTAATTGCTGGAGAGAAATACAAACATGCAGAAGCAATTCAGCTGTTCTAGCCCACAAAGTGCTTTCTGGAGGTCTCTGCTTCTCTCCAAAGTCTGACACATCCCTAAGCACCTGTAGTTACCTCCACTGGTTTAAGGCCAAGTTGACTACCAAGCTGCGTGTGAGCAAAGGCCTGGAAGTGCCTGGAGGTGAACAGGTTGCTGTGAGTGGCTCACTCGGTTGATGCCACCAGTCCCACTGCCTGTGTTCTGAGATTATCTTTCACATGGAAGGTACTGAAGGCCTATCCTCCTGGATGGAGTCACAATACGATCTACATGCCTATTCATACAAATCCCATTTCCAAATGAACTTACCATCATCAGAATCGCTATCTGAATCCTGATTTATCAGTTCATTCTTCCTCTCCAGAGCCTGCTCCAGAGCTGCTTGCAGCTTTCTAGGTAATAGTGTATCTTCATCATCCATCTGGTGGAACAAAAACTCTTCAGTCAACTGTACAGTAACTGCAGCAAATCCTTCTGCAAGGTTGAGAATTCTGATGCAGCAAATAGTCATGAGTACATAAATGAAATGATGAAAACTTATGTGTATCTACCATATATTTCTAAATAAAAGTTTGTGTCACTTTTAATTACATTAAAGTTGGGAAAGATGAGCCATAGAACAAGGTAAATATATACATAAGCCTGGAATCCACTCTTTACATGACAAGGATAATGTAGAACAGGTACAGTGAAATTCTAATAGTTGTTTTTGAAACTTGTTCAGGGAAAATGAGCAAACACAAGAATGTCAGTGGTACAAGCATATCTTCCAAGGAATCCTAGGAAAGGAATTAACTGTTTGCCTAACCTTCAGGTAGGACACTTGAAGTTCTCTAGAGGCATGTTACTTTCAGGAAACGGTGATCATTTTTCCCTCCCTGTTCACAGGTCTACTTTTCCTACTAAACTGTTCTCCACCCTTCCTCTTTTACTCTGGTGACTTTCCTTTTTGTAATGTTTATTCTTTTCACCTGCACCAATGCCAGTTTTCTTGCCAACACAATTCTTTGTTTGGATATGTTTTTTGCACCGCATATATATTTTTTCATTTATTCTGACAGTAACAGCCTCAGTCTCTGTGACACATCTGAAGAGCAGTACTTATCTGCAGATAAAACAGAAAACTTGAATACATTTTTCCTATTCTTTTATCCATTGCACAGTTCTCAGTTCCTGCCAAATGCATCTGATAAAAGAACCTTAGGAATACTATACAACTAAACAGCTGGCTAAACTGGGTGGCAACATTTCAGGTTGTACTCTACCTGTCTGATGAATCGATCAGATCCCAGGTTAACCATCAAAGCCTGAAAAAAAGAGAACAGCAGTGATGTTAATAAAATTCCTACTGTAAAAATAAAATTTAAAGAAAGGTTGTGTGCTTTTTAAAACAGGAAGATGGAAGTTTCCCTCTTTATAGGTCAGAGGCTAATTTAATGTAATTCAGGTATAACAGACCTCGTATAAAGGCTAATACACAAGAAAAGCTTAAAAGTTTAGGCAGGATTTTTTTTTAACCTAAGAAGTTGTCACTAATCATTTTTGTTAGTGTCCAGAAAATCAAAATCAGACAGAATATTTACTATCCTTACTTGTTAACAAGGTTAACATTCACTTCTCTTGGTCAAGGTGCCAGACATAACAGATGGAGTTGGAATAGAGAGAAAATAAAACCCTTTAACATCTCTCCACTCCGTTGCAATGTGTGAACACGAGAATAAGGCAGAGAAGAAGCAAAGAGCCAAGTTAAAAGTTAAACATATGAGGACTTGTGAGACCCTCTGCAGAGCAAGACCAGCTTTACTGCAGGCAAGCAATTCTGGTGCCAGCTCCTACCTCCTCTACAGGCAGCTCCTTCAGCTTGGGCAGGGAGCTGGAGAGCAGTCCCACGAGGAAGGGCGTTGGGCAGCACACAATGTCTATCATGGAGGCGGGCAGGACGGGGATGAAGGTGTGCTGCCAGGAGAAGGGGTACAGCAGGGCCACCACGGCGTGCGAACAGCTGGAGAGGGTGCTGAAGAGAAAGGAACCACGTTAGCAACACAGATGGTTCTTAACCCAAACATCTGCTACCAGCTGATAAACAGAGGGTATTAAAACAGGGCTGCCCAGTCCCCCAGGACACCTTCTGAAGTGTCAATTCTGGCTTAGGATAGGCTGGGCCCAGTTCCAGCTGCACCCCATCTATTTAGTGCTGCGTGGTGACTCCTCCTCTCCTCTTTAGGTGACTTGAAACTGAAGCTAAAATATATATATTTTTAGTCTTTTTAGCTAAAGCCTTTAGCTTTAGTCATGTGTTTCATTACAGCACACAGGAAATATTTTGACCTAAAAACAAAAGACTGGTGTTCTCAAAAGCCCTAAATAGCAGCAACTTTTAATGATGATTGCAACAAAAAAGCAGCTTCTGTTCTTAGCCATTTTGACAGTGTCGATAGCAACAATACATAACCTGATGTTCTTATGTCAGGCACTAATGTACAAATAAAATTAAAACAACAAAAATTTGAAACAAAGTATCTTAAAGAAATATTCTACACTTTAGCAAAAGCAACACACTTTTCAGGGTACGCATATTTTTGTGAAAACAGCATGTTGTTACTGTGATACATTTTGATGAGGTTTGCTGCCCAGTGCTAGGTATAATGGTATCAACCCTGCTCAGCAAAGAGCTCTGAAATATACACATCAGTATCCCCTAACTTGCAGCCTTCACACCATTTGTGGAAAATGTCTCAATTTCATTGACCTTCTATTCATCCAACTCAGGCAATTTCCAAAAGTTGCAAATAAAGGCACATCCTTATCAAGTTTGTTTTGCAGCGAGGGAAGAAAGACAGGCTCTTCTTTGCAAAGCTTTTAATACAGCCTGAGTTACCAGGTCTGCTTTTTGCAAGCTGAGCATCATGGAATTTGGAGACTTCACCCAGCCTAGCATGACTAAACCGATTTTATCACAGAGCAAACTTCTGCTGTGCTTGCTGTAGTGCCACAGAATGACAAATAACTAGAAACTTCAGACCTTTTACCACTTAAGAATAGGGGTTGGGAGGGAAATGCCAACCAATCTCTCTTACTGCAAGACTTCCCAGGAACTTTAGATGGCATCAGACCTCCACCGCAGTAACTCACACAGCTTTTCAGCTGTGCAGTATTCTGGGGACAGCAGAAATGCTTCACCTGTCTCTTTGCTTTACTCACTACACCCTGCAACACTTGCTGTCCTGCTGTCCTTGCTTATGAGAAATGCACAGGAAGACCACTCAGTAGTGGTCAAAACAAGAATGAGACAGAAGTGAGAGGAAAGGATGGGGGAAAAGTTAATGTTTGTCTTTTACTCTAAGTAATCTGTAGGGATTTTACTTCATACTTACTTAAGATTTCTCAGTCACAGCATGTTTGGATTACGCGCAGGCTTCTTGTAAAATGCTGTGGTTTTATATTTTTTTCTACAGCACATAGTGGGGCTGCTATTTTGGTCCCTATAGCAGATGCAAAGCGAGTGTAATACTGCACTGCAGAGCTACTGGGGAGCAGCACGAGGGAGCCCCACCACACGGTTCTCAAGCGCGCTGTCGTGCCTCTGCAGGATGTGCAACTGCTACAAATTCAGTCACCACTGAGAAGTGCCTAAAAAAAGAACCACACCATGCTAAAAGCAGGAAGACAAACATTCTTCTAATATTTGGTTAGCATGTTTTCCTTCTCTCTAGAATGCCCTTTTGTAACGTGTCCGTCCAGTCGCAGTGCCGTGACGTAAAGCAGCGCCTACATCCTCTGGTGCGCACTCTTCCCACGCCGGGGGCTGCTCCGGACTCCGGCCCAGTGCGCAGCTTCACCCCGGAGCGCAACGGAGGGTCATCCCGCAGCAGCCCCATCCAGCACCGCCAGCCCCGTGCAGCCGCCCGCGCTAGGGCTCTGCGTATGAGGTTTGCAACACGCAGCCTTGGAAAACCTCTCCCTGAGGGCAGTCCCAGCTGCCCCCCACCAAACACTCCCCTACTGAATCCTTGAATCGGTGGAGATGTTCCCCCCACCGCTGAGCTCTGCCACTTGCACCAGGGAGCCCAGCCTCTACAGCAGCCCCAGAGCTGCACGATGCATCTCCTCAGTGAGTCTGTACTCACCTTCGCGGTATGAATGGTGAAGTGCTGGTGATGGTTGTATGGGAATAGCTAGCCTAAATCTCTGAATTTTTGCTCTAAAAGCACATTATTTTTGTGAGAAATGTCTTTGGCAAGTTAAAATAGAAAGCCCAACCCTGGGAACCAGGTCTGCTCCACTTTTTCCTTTCAAGATTTGCAACCCACATGCTGTCCTGCTGTCCTTGTTTATGAGAAATGCACAGAAAGAGCAGACTGTTTATTTTCTTTAAGGTGGGTGAAGCACAAAAATAAACTAACAGAATACTCCCCAAAGTTAGATTTAAAAAATATTTCCACTTGTAATAGTCCAGGACAGTTTCAGTAACACAGGGAAAAGGTTTTGAGAGAAGGGTTTTCCTTTGGTTTACACATTTTTACAGGAATATTGCATAACGCTCTAGTTGTCACTTCCCTGGGCAACACTTCTTATATTACCTATTTATGGGCAATTTTATATGTGGACGTGAGAAATGAAATGGCAGCACAAGTCACGTCCTGATCAGGAGGCTGTTTCTGAGCGGACAGGGTGCCAGAACCACGTGCAAGGAGAGGCCGTACGGTGCCGGTGCGCAGCCGCCCCACAGGGAGCCAGCACGGCTCATAGCCAGAGGTACACGGCCATGGCACAGCCAGACTCTGAGGCACACACCCCAGAATCCATCCCGTTACTCCTGTACTCGTCCCAGGAACATGCACTTGACTAAAGTGGAATTAGTGAACAACTTCTAGAAAAAACACCACTTTAAAATTGATTTCAAAAGGCAGAGAGAGACTGTACCACCTTTTTTTTTTTTTTTTTTTTCCCTACGGTTATCATCCTATTAAAAGCTAAATGTGGGCTTACTTTTATTTCAAATTTGCCCAGGTCTTGGCTCTTTCCCTTTCTTTTAGTTTCCAGATGAAAAATTCTCTTTCCTACTCAAAGCTGATTTCTCCTCAGCACCATGGCAGCTGTAGTTGTTGTAGTGTTGGCAGTAACTAAGTATGAAATGTTCAAGACTGGCTACTGCACTTGAATTAGCCCAGATGGACTTGGATCACCATGACTCCCACATAAGTAATGCACACATCATCCCATTCTTTCCCCATAGAGAAATCCCTACTTTATTTGAATAGGATAAACAAAGCTTTCTATTGACAAATCTCCACTAATATCAACAAGAAAAGTAACCTCAAATTTGTAGATACAGATTTGCCAGTATTTCCTTAGAAGAAGGAAGACAAGTATTAATCAGAAGTATTAACTGCATATTTTAATCCATCAACTGAAGACCTCCATGTCATGACTTCTGGTTTACTTTTATTCTTACGTGTTTGCTGTAAAAATATATGCATTAATCAGGAACCAAATCTGGTTGCAGGTAAACAGTTCTCTAAAACAAAATGAGACCCCACCTCATTCTGTTTAATACAAATGGATTGCAACAGATACTACCCAATATTAGCAGTGTGTGTCATCCAGAAGTAGGCACAAATTCTGCACTGCGCAGGAGCCTGACACAGGAAAACACTAATCAGGAACCAAACGTTTCTCAGGATGGGCGAGTTGTTTCTGCAAACCCAGTGCACGGCTATTGCAACGTGCCACTTGCCTCGACGACCCACTCACTGCTCCCTCCCTTGGGAGGCCACATGGCACCAGCCTGACACCACAGTTAGAACCTAGCTGCAATTTTGCTCAGTGTGAAGGGCAGAGCCAAGTGGCTCTCCTGATCTGAATGCTGACACATTTGCTGCGAGTGAGCTCTGTGATATCTCAGAGCACAAACAAGGCTGCAGAGATAACACTAGGAGGGAGAGGAGGCACACACTGAGGAGGAAATGCATATTTTCCACATCACATCAGCCCAATTATCAGTTATCCTCTTTTACAGAATTGTTTGAGCTTTGCTTACAACTCAAATGTAGCTACTTAACCCCCCCCACCCCTTGGAATCTTGTGTTTTTTATCCCCATGAAAACAGGCCATGAAAACACAAATCTTGTTTTGCAAGAGATGAGTCACACTTCAGGATTTATGTGGTGCAGCACGCTGCACACAGCTTTCAAAGCCGAGCTCTCTGCAAGGCAGCTTGAGAACACCTACATAAAGCACCTGTGAAGGAGCCACGACACAGCCTCGCCTGCCTGGCTGCACCAGGGCAGCGGCACCTGATCAGCGAGCCAAGAGTGATGCAGGTAGCTCTGGGACAGACTCCAGTGACTACAGGGCTGCGCTAAGGGAGCTCAGACAATGAAGCCTTCATGCTATTGCTAAGATGTTCCATCCTACCACGACAGAGAGTAGCAGAGACTTGCAGGCAGCCCAGCATTCAGAATGGCCAGGGCAGAACGCTCCCTACCCGCGTGAGATGATATCCCCTAGCGACATGGAGATGGACAAAAGTCTGACATGCTCTTGGGGATTCCTACTTTAACGCCACTACATTTGGTGGCTAGTTAAAATAAATCAGATTTTCAGTGTTTTACAGATACACCACTCATTAGGGTATACTTTCTAAGAGTGTCCAAGTACAAGAGTTCATTTTGACTTCACAGTTTACATTTTTTTTTTTTTTCCCTGGTCGTGCAAATATCAGAAGACAAACATTTTATGCAACATTTTCAAAAATTATCACGACTTTACACTAATTAGAAATCATTCTACTTCATTAAGAATTGCATCTTCAGAATTGAACTCCTGTCTGGAGTATGTGACTAATATACAGTCTAAATTCCTACAGACCTCTCAGGAAACCCTGGCTCGCAATTCAAATCCGTGATGCAACACATGGAAGCGATAGCTGCAGACAGGAGAACACACTGTCAGGAAATCTCCCTCGAAGTATAGCTTTGAAGTACTTCATTTAAAACAAAGCAGAGAAAAGATGATTAAAGGGGAACGTGACATTGTTTTTTTGCTTCTGTAATATCAGTGCCTGAGGACAGAGACATATGAAAGCTCTGGAGAAAGAGATAGGCAAAGTGCCCTTCAGAACTACGATCTGGCTTCTTAAGTCACTGGCATTCAAACATACTTTCCACAAGGCTTGAGCAAACAAGATTTTTGGCAAGAAATCACTCACTGAACACATCAGCCACCTGCCCAAGCTGTGTCAGGTGGCAAGAGGGAAAAAAAAAAAAAAAAAAAAAAAAAAAAGCAGCATTTCAAAGTGGAAAGTTATCGCTAGCGCCCACAGAGTTATCCGTGTCCTTCCTGTATGACCATTTCTTAGCATAAATCCATAACAATCATAGTTTTGCCCAGGTGCTGCAGAGCAGTATCAGCTATTTGTTGTTTTTTCCACACTGAGACCTTTGCTTCCACTCGGCATCAGTGGTTTCAGCCTGGTAGACAATCACTGCACTATTACAGCCTGACAGCTGTAAAGCAGGAAGGATTTTTCTAGTCAGTAAGAGAGGAGGACAAAAGAAACCTCAGATCCTTAACCCCTCTCATGCAAAAGCAGGAAACAGGGAGACTTTCTAAAACTCCTTCCTGGGAGATGGAGGCCGAGTTGGGAAAACACTGCAAGATACTGTGCTACAGTTATTGCACTGAGAACCAGAAGAGAACCACGAACCAAAAAAAAGCATCCCTGATCCCATTCTCTTTTGTGGGGAAGGAGAAGAATTCCATCGCACGAATCATAAATAAGATAAAGATCATGTTTTTCCACTGCAGAGCTTCGACCAAAGTCTGTAACAAAGAAGGGCAAGAGAAGAAGAAAAAGGAGGAAAAAACTATACCCTTTTGTGGTACATCATACTAAAACGACATTAGTTTACTGCATATTTAATTTTCTCTGAGACTGTTGAATCTTAAGCAAGCCACAGACTTAGAAAGTTCATTTGGTTTCTCAGATTGTCTCCTGCCTGACACACATTTCCTAAAAAAATCTGTTTGAAATACTGTGAATATGCAGCTCCTAGAGAATGTGTGTGCCAGAGTAACAGAAGTCAAGCAGTACAAAATATAAGTGAGATATATATGAGAGGGTGAGAATAGATTTGAAAAATCCTCTCCCAAAAACCTTGACAGCTCTGCTAGCTACCTTAAACCATTAGTTTCATGTCACACTGAACTCCGGTTCTAGCGCACAGACTGCCTGAGTTACATTTAAACAGCCCATTCAAAGATAAATGCTGTGACTTTGGCAGGAAGGAAAGAAGCAGAATGTCTGTAGGTTACAGTCACATAGGCAAAGAAAAACTTATTTTTAAGAGGGTTTAAGGTTCCTTTTGTTATTATTATTAAGAATATATGTTTCCACCGCAGTAATACTTCATAATGCAAGAAGAAAAATCAAAGCCTCACAATAGGAAAGTAACAGATACTCAGAGAGACTCCAGAGGATGCATCTTTTAAATAAAAGATGACTACTCCAGAAAGTTGCTCTATCTTTGATAAAACAGGTGGTCCTTGGTTTCTAAATCACTCATCAATCCGAGCTGATCATGCTGTCACTGGAAGAAATAGAAATACTATGTTTATTTACATAACAACTGGATATTTTTGCCACAGAATACATTCTGTCTATTGGGCATGGTTACATACTGGATAATTATATGAGCGATCATTCCTTCCACTGCAGAAATAAGTGACAGAAAATGCCTAGTTTGTGTTCAGCTTATCAGACCAGACAAGCATAATAATCTTGATCACCTTTAGAAAGAACTTAAAGATCTCTGGACCAAAAAAAAAAAAAAAAAAAAAGCATCAAGACAGACAGTCATCCTGATTTATTGTCATTTTAGATGCAAGATCTGTGTGCTATTCCACACTACAGGAGGTGCTCTCGATCGCTTTTCTAAGCACCTTCTTCAATGAACTTGTAATGACTGAAAAAAAAAAAATCTCTCAAAACAGAGAACTGATCCTCTAGCTCAACACAGGGCTGTGCCAGATGTGACCAGAAGATAGAGCTGTGCTCTGGGTGCATCTCCCGCAGTCTGTCCTGAGGAGCAGAACAGGAACAAACAGCACCCAGCACCAGACGGAGACCAGCCTCAAAAAATTTTCCCCCATGAGCAAATTTCTGGCATGTGCTCACTGTCCACTTTGCCTCACGGCTCTTTTGCAGAGGTTTTTATGACAAGGGGAAAGTGGAGGAATCTTTTACTGGTCAGAGCTCACTGGGCGTTTACTGAGCACACATCCTCTCTTTGCCCTAATATATGTCTTTTTACCTGTTAATCTGAAGGTTAAAAGGTTTTTCACAGACTGCTAGAAAGGAGCAGGAAGCAGGTAAACCTGGTCAGGCCCATCATTTCAGGCTTAGTTTGTAAGACCTACATCCCATTGTTCTTAAAAAACAACAACAACAACAACAAAAAAAAACAGATAACGCATTCTCACCTTAGTAACCTGCCCTGAAGTTGAGCTAGTCTTGCTTTTCCACTTGATCTCGAACAGGGCAGAGAAACAGTAATTTACTTCTACTACTAAAACATTGTAGCCTATTTCCCATTTGGTTTTGCAAACAATCACTCCAGCTACAAGATGTTATTATGACTTTGACTGCGAGATGAAAGGACCCTAAAATGCTTCTCCTAGGAAGACACTGAGAGAGTAGGACCTGGCTGCCTCCTGTTACACGTGCTGCTTCCTAGCACAGCCTCGTTGACTCCCCACATGACAGGTTCAAATACAAATGCAACCATCAAGGCTCTCTGAACAGCCCAAATGTAACAAGGACAGCCCCAAACTATCTCTGTCTGCAAGATTAGAGAAATGCTGTTTGTTCTGAACGCCTTTGCCCTTGCATACAAGTACACTCTGCTCCCTTTTTGAGACACAAAGTTAACAGAGACGTGCCTGCGGGATGACTTCCCCCACTATTTACATACTTACCCATTTATCCTCTTCTAGGCAGCGTTCCTGTCTGCAGCTATAACCTTGGTAACATCTAGGATCTGCCTGAGCTTTCTACAACTGTGCTGGGACTGCAGATTATTCCTGGCAGTCCAAAATAGCTTAGGAAGGGGCAGAGAGGTTTTCAACCTTTCCCGGAGGTCTCCCCGCTGCACAGGGACATAGCTACTGCTACAGCCTCTTGCCTTGGGGCGTGAGCTTGCAGAGAGGGCTTCAGGGGGCACCACCATGGCAGGTGCCAGAGCACTGCTGGGGCTGGGCCAGGCTCCCTCCCCACTGCCAGGACACAGAACTGGGGAGGAAGGAGCACCTGCTCCTCTCCTTGGAGCTCTCCGAGCTGGCACTGCCACTCGGAGAAAGGCCAGTCATACCTTTGCCTCAGGCTACATTCACAGACTTTCCTGAATGGTTTAGGAACACAACTCCGTTTGCTACCAATGGATGTCATTTTCCTAGAGGCCCATGCTCCTGCATCAGTGAGAAGTATCTGAAATATCTCATTTCAGAAAAAAAATGTAACACAAGAACTTAGTCTTTCACAAGAGTGGAGGCTCTACAGACACACCTTTCAGCCCCTGCAACTTCATGAAGGCACTGAAGAGAAATATTCTTGGACGTGGACCTACAGCAAAAGACAAGACTCATCCAGATGCTCCCACCACCTCTAACTGGCTTTGGATTGGACCCACATGTGAAAAAATATGCTCCATGTTCTTCACAATATAGAGGACTACAGCAAGAGAGTTTTCTAATTATAGAAAGTTGGGTTATAACAAAGAGACGCTGAGATGCTCAAGCTGTTACTGTTCCTTTCTCCAAATGGTCAGAAGCAAAGTCAAAAAAACAGTTCTCAGGCACAGACCTGTCACCCCCTCAGCAAACACCCTGTATGAGAGTATGTTATCATATGCTGAGGAAACATATTTGTTTCCTCAGCATAAAACTAAAACAAACAGAGAAATATTTTTTCCTTCACTATTTGCTTTCTATTTACTTTCTGTTGCTACCTTTGTAGAACCCACTTATTTTCCATCCACTGTCTGGTCTTTCCAGACCCGAAGGGCTGCTCCGCGTAGCTCTCTGTGTGCAGCCGGCAGAGTTGTGGTGTGAACAGGCGGAAGGTCAGGAACAGAAACTGGAGCTCCCAGCTGGGACCAGAATTTGGATTGCGATGGGATGTACCATCTCAATTGTTCTTTCAGCAGACATTTGGGGAAATTGAGCTGTAAGTTGTCCTTTTATGAGTTGTTTATTTTTATTACTGCTATTACTCAAAATTTCTTTATTATCAACATTTCTCCATTGATTATTTCTGGAAAGCAAAATACTAAGAGGTCACTGCAAGACTCAAATTCACTTTTGAAGGCGAACAAATTCCTACAGGGACTTATTCACACAATTCCCAAGAGAAAAAAAAAATATAAGCAGCCTATTTTAAAAAACTCCAATAACCAAGTAATTTGAACCTTAATCCTGTTTCCTCACTGTTGGTAGCATCACTTTTTGTGCTGAAAACAGCAACCTCCTCCCACTGAGCAAAGATCAAGAACTAGAGATTTTCACACTATGGGCAAGCACTATAAATAACAATTTATTAAATTAATCTCACTTCACTAGGCCTGACTTTTCCAAACTTGTATAATGTGTGAAATCTTTTACTGCTTAGAGACCTGTTAAACATAGAGCCACAAAAGCTGCCTAAAGCCATTGCATCTCATTGTTTGAAGCCTGAACCTCAAGAATATTTCTTTCTAAGCTAGTTTTTGGGTACACATAGAAATCAAACCCTTGTAAAATCCTTTTAATTTCCTGCTCTGGTTCTTCGGGCCCATAGACCCAACATGTAAGATATTTCACTACTCTTTTTTTTTCTCCCCACGTTACTGGTAAACTCCTTCAGTTTCAACTGTGGTGCCCATAAACAAAATTCATATCAGACAAGCTAAAGGCTCCAAGACAGACAGTTATTAGCTCAAAGCTGGAGTGTTTCATTTTAGACTTCATCCCCATTTAAACCATGAAAACCTCAGTAAATATTGAATTTAAATCCACTTCTTACTGTCGCTTTCTCCAGGCCTTTGTTAAAAGACTCGGTTTATTTTTTACAGAACTATCTAGCTCCCTGTGCTGCGAGGGAGCCACTCTGCAACAGGGCAAGAAACCATCTCTGACCCTTCAGGACAGAGCAGACACAAGACAAGAGAAGGTGGGAGAAAAAAAAAAAGAGCTAAGTTTCCTGCGTGTGTCATACCATGATCAATGGGTTCAGCAAGAAAACTCCTGAGTCTTAATCCAAGGCACAACCTACCACGTCACATTAGATCATACTCCTTCTTCAACAAAATAATCACAATAAGATAACTTTTTACATGCAGACAGGTACACTTGCAGTTGCAAGAGTGCTCATCAGATGCTCCTGCCTGGGTTCTCTCCCTCCTCCCAAACCTTGCAGGCCTCTGATCAGTCTCCTTTCTCAAAGTATCTAAAAGTCCCTAGCAGATGCCTCTTAGAACAGAAAGAGGAATTCACTGGAAGATGTTCTCAGTGGGAAGGAGGCAAACATATCCAAACAGTGCTGAAAGCACCTTTATTATTTCTGGCCCCTGCTGGTCTTGGCACCCTGTTTCTGCAGGCCAAAAGCAGAGCGGTGGCTCTGTGTCTGCGCAGGCTCCCTGCTAACCTCTGTGCTCTGGGGCTGGCTGGTCTGAGGCAGCTTGCAGGAAGAGGCCGTGGCTATTCCAGGGAAAGGCTTTCTGCCTCAGGCCTGACCACTGCAGGACGCTCCTTCCACAAGCCATCCCCACAGGCAGGGAATCAAGGGTTCTGGGTGCTTTGCCAACCAGGGCAGGGCAGCAGTTGGCAGTGCCACAGCAGAGCCCTCATCTTCTCTGTACCACTCCTCTGCTTTTCCACCCAAACCACTGTGCCATCTGCAGGGACCCAGAACTGGGTCCTTCTGAGTCATTATAAGTTAAAAGTCTGACCTGTGGGTGCCACTAATTCTGCTAAATGAATAGTAATACAGAAACAGGGAAAGCACTGCAAGTAAGCACGCTGTAGAAAAACAGCCTGAAGGAAGGTATCATCGCTATTTTCAAAAACCACCTGTCCCCAAATTCCTGGGAGTGGCTCACGTATCTTCTCAAGTACTGGAGAAACCCTCCACTAGCTGCACAATTCTCACCGAGGAGTTCTGTGAAATTAAGTCATCCCAAATGGTCAATCAAACTAAGGGTTGCTGACAGGGGAAGGGATCAAATGAAATGTTCCTGTTGTTCTAGATGACAAGAAAGACTGCTAAGGAAGTCATTCTATAGCCTGAAAAGGGTCCACAGCTTTAAGAAATTCTCCCCTAAAGGTTGTAAAGCTTTTACTATGCAAAGTATTTTTGCTGTTGTACACACTGGCAGCCACTAAGTGCAGTTATTATTTCTCTCAGTAATTCAGAGAAGGATGGGGCTGATAAAGCATTTAACAAAGTCTCTTTGGGTCAATCCATCTGTTTTTAACCATCCATACAGTCCTTTGAGTCCTTTTAAAAGAGGCTCGATATTTCTGAGTGTAATACATTAATGTTTTTTCTTTGTTATCTTTTATTATTTATGATGCCCAAATAATGTCATCTTTGAAATGTCCACGTACTTCTGTGTGGATTGCAGGAGCACCCTCAGAGGGCTGATTCCCAGCTGCAGCAGCTCCGTGCAGAGCTGGGACCTACGCTGCTCCCTCGCTGCAGCATGGGAGAAGACAGCCCGCACAGAGCAGAGAGGTAAGAGCTCTGCTGAAGAAACCCAGCATGGAACTTTGGAAGGAAATGTTTTCAGATCACATGAGCACAACGACAAATAACCTGACTAGCTGGGATGGACCACATCGGCATTCTCAACATTCACACTGCATAGGTTAGGTTACTGAAAGATTTCAACCCAGCTCTACTGGCAACTCTCTAAACTGCATGGAGCAAATCAAGGTGCAAGTTTTAGCACCTCAAGTCCCTGCTAAGCTTCAAGGTACCAACAGCCACGAGGTGGAACATGTCAGTGACAACCTCGGCTTACAAGAGCTCTGTTCTAAAACAGAAATGAAATACCGATGGGACTATATTGCTTCCAAACATTGTGCAAGCATACGTAGCTACAATGAATACATAGTAGATATGTATTGGCCTCCCCATTTTACAAAAGGAAATAAGACAGGACAAGTGGCTTACAGCTACTGACAGCTGCAGAACGTGTTACTCACCTGAAACAAATAACTGCCACCGATATAAAAATTAATCAAATTCAGCAGCGAAACACTCGCATCCAAAAATGCTTTTGGCCATTTCCCACAACCTTTTGTTTCAGGAAACAGTACTGTCCTGAGCAACGCATGGTGGCTCAGGTCCCTTTATCACTTACCTGAGCTTATCTGCTACAAAAATCACACGCCGCTCCAAGAGGAGAGAAGCAAAGATCCTGATGATCTGCCGCACACTAAGGCACTTGAAGAGGCACTCGAAGTCCACGTGCTCAAGGCGCGAGTCCATGGGCCGCCGCAGCTCGATCACCTGTGCACAGATAAGGACAGGCAGTCAGCTTGCCTGGTGGGACTGTGGAGCCCGGGGATGCCTGGCCCTTGCCCACCAGCTCTGTCCCCGTCGCGGGGCAGGGGACACGGAGAAGCTTCAGCCTCTGCAAATCGAGGCTGGAGCCATGGCATTCAGAGAACAGTGTATTGCACACCACTATCAAGTCAGTCTTCTTCCCAGAATATAATTACGTGCATTCATTCCACCATAATTTCCTAGGAAGCCATAATTCAGACTTGTAGTAACCCTGTTTGAGCTATACAGCTTGGCTGAGTCAACAGTATGAAGTGAGTAATGAACTGGAAGCAGAGGGAGAGGGTGCGTACAAGCATGAAAGGGAAGGGCGCCCTCTTCACTGGCTAACCTAATACCAGTTAGTTGGAGTTTAAACAGCCACGAAGGCAATGTAAAGTCAGTATTAATTTGCCTAATGATTCAAACACACATGTAGAAGCAAGTTACAGACTACACTTAAGTGTTGAGCAAAATTTATACCCAATTTACCTCATTTTTCACTGCTTTATTAAGTGTAATTCACTGTCTAATGCTTAATACTTTTTTTGTCATACAGATATATACATATATATATATATATACTTAACTGGGGAGTCAGGACAAGGTCTTAGATGGTGACTTCTGACATCCCTTTAAAGTCTAATTTCACACTTCATCCATGACCTCAGGCCCTCTCCTTCCTTTTCTCAAATGCCTTTTGCTTGATTCCTTTATTACATCTTCCTTTTACTCTGCATTTGACATGTTCAGATGTGGAACTTGAAGGCGGAGGACAGAAAAAAAGAGAAGAAGGAAAATAACATGGAGAATAATAGAAGAAGAAATATATGAAGTGCAAGACAGTAATGATGAACTACTGAGGAATTTGAGGAAACAGAGGGGAAATGGAAAAAGCTGGCCAATTTGAAGCTGTGTTTAAATCTCCAAATACATATTAACAGTAACATATATACATCTCCTCCTTTCCATATGTCTAAAAATCATCATCACTTTATTGCTTTAAACCCCTTCTACGCTTTCATGCAAATGACATTGCATTCCTCTAATACACTGTATTAGGTTTAAACTTGAGCAGCCCTCCCAAAATTTCTCATAAACACAATGTTTTAAGGCTATAATCCACAGCAAGGATACTGGATACTGGAAACCAAACCAGTTTATACCAGTTAATTGTCATATAGTTTTGTGATCAGTGACATAGAACTCTAAAACTATTAGAACAATTGTAATATACCGATTAGGTTTTTAGTAGTCAGAAAAAAGCCCAAAATGAATGAACAATATGTGACCAGAGCATTTTATACTGGTCACCCTCTAACCTCCTGCTGTTGCTCCAAACAGTCGTATGGATTGAGTTGTGGGTCGATGGCAACCATTCATTCACACAACTCCAGGGAACGCGGCCTGCTCTCTCCTCCTCTCCGAGAGGTGCCCACTTCCCTTCCTTAGCAGTGAGATTGAAAGCTCAAATTATATTTATGTGCCGAATCACAAGGAGCTAATTTTGTTGCAAAATTCCCAACACTGAAATCTTGCTGTGGGGAAGGATGCATTGCAAGTTACAGCAGTTTTTACAAATGCCATAGATGTTTTCTGGTGCTTGGCAAAGCTTTTTGCTTCAGTTTGCTCTTAACAAAGAAATACACTGTCTACTTCCCAATTAATCATCATCATTGTTTAGGCCAGAGGAGCCACAATGGAAGGACGAGACTCTGTTCCTAATTAAACCAGTGCATTCCATCTAAATAACGAGTTTGTACTAGCATAACAGAGAGCAAAGTTGAGCCAAAATAGGGTTGTTTGTTTGTTTGGAATTATCTCAATATTTTTCTCTGGGAGACTTCAGAAGCTTGAGCTGTGGATAGAGAATTTGCAAATCCATGGTTTCCAGATAGAGTCGCATCAAAAAAGCATCACTTATACCATACGGCCGACAGAAGAAACCAAGACAGATGCTCGTTTTTGTCACTGTGATAATGTTCGATAACACTACAGCTCTTACTAGGACAGACTTGGTAGTTTCTGCTTGTAAGTTCTGTTAGCTACGCTAGGCCAAACACAATACGGACTTTTTTTTTTTTTTTTTTTAAAAACACAGTTTGTGAACACAGATAAAACAACAAATACATTAGTATCAATCCATTTATAATCATCAGAGGGAATTAGCATTACTGAATTAACACAGGGGCAGCTCTTGCACTGCCCTTTTTTGAGGATGTGCCACCTCACACAACTTGTAGCACCTGTATGTCTCCGGCTTCTCTTCACTGTTTATTATTGGAGTTAGAAAGAAGGCGGCTTCAACTTTCAATGTTTGCAGTTGTTTTTTTACCTCATTTCCAGCTCCAGGCAGGAAGGTTTTGACTTTGATTGTCTTTCCAGGTGCAGGGAAAGGAGATTCCATCAGACTCCTCATAAATGGATAAACCAAGGCAGCAGATATACCCCTTCTCCTTTCAACCTCATCCAGGATCTGATCCATTAGTCAGACAGAGAGAGAGAGAGAGAGAACATGTCAGCACAACGTACACATCCGAGGCACCCTCTGTCCCCTGTGTGCCTGCGCACATGGCAAATCTGAGTTTAATTCTCCTCTGTCATGCACTCCTTCACTACCATCGCAGCCATGGGATCTGACCCTACCCTGAAAATGATCCACCTTCCATTTAGAAAATGAAGCCCTTTCTGGAATGCAGCTAAACAGAGAGACAAAGAAATAACATATTCGTAAAGGAGAGAGAAGATTCTACATGGTAAAAAGGGATCAGTAATGGAATTTGGCCTGAACAACAGTCAGCTGGAGAAGAGAAAGATCAAGACAAATCCCATGATTGCAGGCTGCGTGAGTGTCAGGTCCCAGTTGCAAACCTGAGATCCTCTTTAAGGAGAAACACTTTTTTCCATGCTGGGCATCTCCAGACTTACAAACATTCAAGCTGGATGACAAAGCCGTATCAACAAAGCTACAGAGGGCAGTGAAATGCCAGAGCAGCAGGAAGAACAACCCTGCCACACCCTGCCTTTCACTTTACCAGGAAAGATATGGAGGAGACCTGGCAAAGGTCACTTTGGAGTCACCATGGTGAACTGCAGGCAGCCGTGAGCAGGCTCTTGAAGTGTGCCCAGCTGTTTACACTGGATGCCTGGGTCAAGGTCATTTGCTGTTTGACATGATGCAGAGCAGGCAATCTAGTTCTCAAATGAGCAGATGGAACTTCTTACAGATAGAAAGGATTTGTTTCTTCTCTCTATGCTCACATGGGCCAACATAAATTAGATCACAGCTAAGTTTTCCCACATTAGACAGACCATATAGATGATAAACCTAAAGAAGAAAAAGCAGTCTTCAAAGCAGTTAGTGGTTTGACCTGAAAGAGTGATCTTTTAACCACCACTCAAGAGCAAAAGGCCATACAAGAGTTAGTGGGTCTGAGCCAAGCATTTTCCCTTGTTTCTCTTGGAAGCGCTTTTCTTTGAAACAGAATATGAAAAGGCTCTTAAGCACAAGCTTAAGAGAGAATTACAATGGAAGTTCATGACACCAAATGCCAGGAGAGGCATTCACAGAGGCATTCACCTTTACTCCCTGCAACATAGGAAAGTCCTAATTCTGAAACATACCTGAGTACATACACATTAGTTAGTGCAAATGCAGATGACCATAAAGGAATATGGATTTAATTCTTAATGTAACTTGCAGAGCAACATGCAATTTACATCTAATCAAACAAAATGACCTAATGACAAGTATCTAGCAATGAACCAAGGCTGTACCTTGGGTTCCTCAGTCCTCTTGCCAGTCTGCCCTTGTTACATTCCCACACACAGGTGAGGTTTTAAATTGCTGGCATTGGGGGCTATGTATAAATACACTAGCCCTTCTTGCTCCAGTTTTTGATACATTGAATGAAAAGCAATTTGTGGAAAGGATTGCATCGCCTTGTGTGTGTGTGTGATATCCCAGTCCTAACAAACTTCACAATACAAATAAATAGTATCTGAGGTGAACGAACGATACCCAGGTGAACTGGCAGGGTTCTGGAACGAGAACAGCCATGGCTCCCAAGTTTGCTTTAGCAGGCAGGAGAAGAGCATAGGCCCGTGACAGGCCCGTTCAGGGCTCAAACAGACATTCAGTGGGAGCCTTCCTATCTGCAGCAAGATGAGGAACTTCAGGCCTGAGCAGACACTGCTGTGCCTCCAGGGCCTGCCTGCACCGTCTCCTCCCCTCCCCACCGGGACACTGCCCCTCCTGCAGCCAGGGAAATTACACAGAGATGTCAGGCGCTGATTCACTTGGACTGGATGATCAGACTCTCTCATTCACATTATAGATACAACTGGGAAAACAGATTATTTCCCATTTTGGCCTGTTACTGTTCTTTGTTGTCTGCTGCAGGCTTTATATCCCAGCTGCTTATAACCAGCTGATTATAGTCAAGATACTTGCATTTCCAATTTTCATATTTTCTGTTTTATGTTTTTCACTCTCCCAATCTTTCCATGGGAAATGAGGCCAAAATTAAGATAAAAACATCAAAGCAACTGAAGAGGCTCAGGACTTCTTCCATATCATTAGCTTCCAAGATCATTATTTCTGTGAGCTATGCATCATGCCCAGAACAACACATTCTGCTTCACTCACAGATATCTGTGTTTAGATACATGTTATGTCTAAGAGTCACTGCCATAAACTCTCGTTTTCAGAGCTTTGTGAAAGGCATCAGAAGCAGATCTGCAATTAACTACTTCAGCCTAATTGTTCTTCGTCAGAAAAGAATTGTATTAAATGAAGTTCTCTTTAGGAAACCTTGAAACTTGCTTTGATGAAGGATAATACTTTGTATGGCTATTAAATCATAAGGGGCTGATACAAATGTCACGATTTTTACTAAGTTATTTACATATTTGTTTCAGCTTTACTTTTATATAAATGAACAAGAATAATTTTTGTTTAAATTTTATGAGATTTCCTGGTATCTGAAGTTAAAATCTCTAGCAAATTAAAAAAAAAAATCTATAAGCAATTTTTCACAATTTGAAAAAAAAAAAAAAAAAAAAAAAAAAAAAAAGAAGGCAGGCATTTGAAATCAGATAAATTGTTGCCCTCCATGGATCATCTGCAAATCCTGCATGGTTTTGAGGTGTTTCAAATATTCATCAATAAGCTATGTTTTCAATACTGTACCTAATAACCTTGTTTTTTTTTTTTTTTTTTTTTTCCTCCTTATAAAAGAATAATGCCTGGAGCTGTGGAACTGAGGCTCTGAGGCCTTTCAGTGCCTCAGTTTAGTTGCAATTCCCTACTTAATCTCTCAGACCTCCTGCAGCAATAAAATTATGAATTAGGTAAACCACATCGGCATATGATGCAACTCCAGATTCATTGATGTGGAGGCCGGTGGGATGATTATGCACACTTTCTTAACTTCTTAAGATAAATAAAAAAATGCCAATACAGTTAAACTTATAGCATTCACTTATCAGGTCATCCTTTTTCTTAACCTCATTATTCCATGGGGTATTGAAATAAAAATGGTACTGGCCCATCACTGAAATTGTGGATGCCAAGAATTACAGCTTAGCACAGAATGGCTTCAGAAAACAATGGAAAAAACTCCAGTCAGCCAAATCATACAGACACCCAGATGTTTTTTGAATCAAGTTTTGCCTCAATCACAGAATAAGACCTTCTTTGATGAAGACAATAATAGAGATGGAATATCCAAAACAGCAATTGTAAAATATGGTTATCTCCCATCAGAGGAAGAAATTCTCCTTGTTGGGTTCAACGTTGTGGATATTTCTCAGTAAACAGTCAATTTAAAAAGCAATACTGAAAAAAAAAAAGTCTTACCTTGGAAAATAAGTCAAAGCAGCCCAGGCGGCTGATGACACAATAAACTTCAGGTAGGCGTGGGCCTTTTCCACTTGGCTGATAACAGAGAAAGGGAGATTGAAATTACACATTAATTTGCAGTCATAAGGAAATACAATTATCTGTCTGATCACAAACTTGGCCCTAATGTGACATCTTTCACTATCCACCTCTCCATCAAAACAGTTACTCTTGGAAAAACATCATACTTCTTCCATAAGACAGAAAACTAAAAAGCATAAATACTGCTTATCCACTTTGGAAATCACAGTGCTTTGGAGTCGTATACTTACATGGCTCCAACTTGAAGCCATAAAAGCACATGTAAATATGACAATAACTTATGTGTCTGCTATCACAGTTTTCTGCTCCTGCTATGGCATGAAGAGTGAGGCTACTCTGGGGCCATGTGCTGGGAGATGAGAATTGTAATGCTAAGGGGAGGCTACAGCTGCTTTAGTTCCACATTCATTTTCTGGTGTTCAGAGGGAGCTTGACTTCCAGAAAGCCAGCAGAGAGCTAAACAAGGGCAGGCCGCACGAGCTAAATCAGCAAGAATGAGGCCAATGCAGAACACTTGCAAAAGGCCATCCTTGCTGGCACGACCCACAGCTCACATGCCTGCATCCTGCATGTGCATGGGGGCCATGGATGGCTGGGAGCTCCTGGGCATGCACAGCAGCCCCCGCTGGGTTTTCAGCTGGTTGGATGCAGCATTTCTGCTTTGTGCAGTTGCAGCTGATTTTCAGCAGGTGGAGGGGCACAGGCTTCCTAGAGGGTGCTACTTCACCAAGGCAGTTTGCCAACTTTAGACGGTCAAGTGCACTCCCAAGGCAAGCTGCCTAGGCCAGGAGTGACACCAACAACGACGCAGAAAGCCTCAGGCACAGCAGCAAACTCCAGGAGCAAGGGCTCCATGCAGGGCCTGAGCACTCAGCAGGCTCCCTGTGTCCAGGGGTCCTGCGTAGCCAGCTGGGCTTGGGCAAAATGGAGTAAAAAGCGACTCCAAGGGAATCGCTTGGTGCCTCTTGGCCACTTTGTACAGCTGTGCACTATTGATACGCAGCAGTGACAAAATTGTCCCCACCAACAACAGGGCTCTGAGAAAGCGGCTTGCAGTCATCGTTTCCACCAGCTTCTGCCCTCCTGTGCACTAAGGTGAGGCAGCTGATCATCTCCTCTCTAGCCTCGTGTAGGGCTCAACCTGCAACCCTGAAGGGATCGTGAGGTGCTGATGCTGTGGAAAAACTTCCCTGCAGGGTTTGATACTCATAGGCCCCAGAGATGCCAGGGGAGTCTGAGGGGTAGCTGTGCTTTCAAATCCGAGTACTGCTGCCTCGGCCAGGACGGTCAGCAGGTGCCGAGGCAGTTATAATGAAGATGATGAAAAAATACCAGGACTAAGTGAATACAGATGGGTCTATTTCTGGATCCAAACCTGCTCACTACATGTCACATCTCTGAAAAAGCAGAACCCTTTTTTGTCCATATTAGGTATAAAACCCTTTCTAAAGGCATTGAGTGATTATATCAAGCATGTGGGATTTTGGTTAAAATCATTTTGTCAAATCTGCAGGAATGCCGAAGCCATGCCAGCAGCCTTGGACAGCCCCCAACCAAGAGCTGTCTTACTGAGTGCCAGTAAAAACACCACATTCCTGGGTCATCTATAAGCCTAAAAACAATCACTGCTCAGCGCTTACTCAAAGATCCTGCTTTGTGAAATACCATCACTTCCAAATGTCGTAAAAGCTAGGTGTCCCTGAGAGGCTTCCCTCCTTAAACTCCTCGCATAGGATGTCTCGTTTATGTCAGAGACCTTTTCTTGCAAGCAGTGCAGCCTTCTGGCTGCATTCAAATCAAATGCGAGATCCAGCAAGCAAATACTTCAAGTATGGCTATTCTGCAGGGCAAGGTTTCTGCAATTTCTCACACTGGTAACTTTTCTCATGACCTCCCCCCACAGCCATTAACTTATACCACAGAAGGGTTTGGTCCATTTGCATTAAAGATGGATTCAAAACACCTGCTCCCAACACAGTATGTTGTTTCCCAGAAAAACAGTGGGCAGGGCATAACTTTGCCCAGTGGACAGGGCAATAAACTTTCACTGACAGAGCACCCTCCTCCCCCCCTCCCACTTTGGGGAAGACAAACAGAAAGAAAGCAGAGAAGCTTTTCTAGTGAGCTCTTCGCACCTCTATAAACATTAGCCTGTATCACACCACATTTGTGTCCAAGCTGGAGTGAATTCCCTCCCCTGACCTAGTAAATGCAAAGATAAGCTGGTCCCACCTAAAGTCCCGTTTTCACCTTTTAACGTGCACACTTCATGCTCAGGCATCTGCTCCTCCCAACTCCTTAGCCTTGAAATGTGCTGGAGGGACATTTTTTAGGTGACAGGGAAGACAGAGGTAGGATAGTGTCAAGCAGACCCCGTGGGTCTGTTTCTGCAGTGTACAGCACGCATTCAGACTCCTGACACACCAACCCTCCCTCCTGTTGCTTCCCTGCTGGGCGCTCATGCAGCCCTTGTGCTACAGCCTCCCTGTCCACACAGCCTGTGGGCCTGCCTGGGGCGTCTGGGGTGGGGGACAGCACAGCGGGATGGCGGCAGAGGCAGCAGCCTGCAAGGCGAGCCCAAGCCCCCGACATCCACAGAGGACTGAGCCACAGCCCCACAGCTGTAGAAAAGAGCCTAGCAAACTGGTGGATTAGTTAGTGCAGGAAAGAAAGTGAAATTACTTCGGGTTATTAAAGAGAAAGGCATCACTGACAGTAAAATAGAATAGTAAGGAAGGCTAGTATCTCTGTCATATCCTTTCATTTCTTTTCATATGAAAGTGTAGACTTCTCACTTCTAGTTACCAGGAGAGCTGTTTAGTGATTGTCTTGGAGGTATCAAGATGCAACTGGAAAACTGTGTTATCTGTGAAAGTACGTATTGTTTGTTATAGTACAATTGGTTACATTCCAGTCTAATCCTGTTTTAAAATAAAACAAATTAATATAAATATATGTAAAGTAGATACTGCATTGGATTTGTTCAACAAACAAGACAAAATTGTCACTGTATCCCTTGAGGTATTTTTGGCAAGGTTTTAGAAGAAAAAAATGGACTAGAGCAATCTGAAGGCAGAAAGGAAAAAGTGGAGCACTTTGTATCACAGTAATCCAAAGAAAAACAAGGCTGACAAAAAGTTCAGTAACAAAAAAGTAATTACCTCAAAAGTTAAGGAATGAGAACATCAAACTCTGCAAAAGGACAAAAACAGGACATTGAACACTACCTACCACAGAGAACTAGGCTGTTGATCCATCTAGTCATACACCCTGTTGCCAAGGAAATGCTTTGAAGGAAGATCTGAGCTGAAAATTATGAGAGGGAGCTCTAAGACTTTCTCCTCACAGCTGGCTCTTCCTGAAGCATGGATTATAATAGTTTGGGTTTTTGTTTGTTTGCTTATTTTTTTACAGTTCTGTATTGCACAGTATGGCCCTATCTTTCCCATATACAACACCTGCCAAAAACTGTAGTTCCAGAACTATGGTCATCATATTTGCCATAGCATATGGCTTGGAATGGGCCTTATCGCCAGAGGAGATGCAGGACAATTCTGGATGCCAGAGCCATCCTGACTGCAGCTTTCAGAAAGTGTTCAGGAAGTTGAACAAACAAAGTAGGAAAAAATGCACATAACTGTAAAAAGAAATATCTGAGGTACACATCAGTGAAACTGTTGCAACCCTGCACCCACATTTGCAGAAATGAGAAGCTGTTAATCTTTGTGAGGACAAAAGAAATCTACAACGAAGGCACTTGATTAACAGCCCTAAATTCACCATTTCTCCCAGCAGGGCAGGAAGAGGTTGCTGGATCCACCCAACAATAGATCTTTGCCACATTTGCTGTTTTCCTACACAGAAAAGTTCTGTATTTTTTTCTCTGCGGCTTCCAAAATCCTTTTTCTTCCTAAGCCCTGGACTGTTCAAATTATGCTATCAGAAGGCAGGGAAGGATTTGCCCTAGAAAAGGGGGAAGTCACCTTCACATAAAGGTCTTTGGCATCCCCCAATCACCCCAGTGCTCCCTGTGGGGCTGGCTGCACTGCACAGCAGAGGCACAGCAGCCTCAGCAGGTTAGTTCTCAGAAGCAGATCAAACTTCTTGAATGATCTCCCATGGCAGTAGCAGCTGTGGCAGCAGCAGATCAGCTTTATAACTAATTCAAATTATATTTTGTGGTCAGATTGATTCATTTTTACCATGTCCCCAATGTCATTTCAAAGCACTATTTACATGAAGTGTATAGTATTGATTTAATTCTCCTCCCAGTATAGCCTAGTATGATAAGTTATCTTGTGCAGTAGCTGAAGTCCACATTGTATTTTTATCTTGCCTTTAGGGTGGATTTCAGCGTTGATTAAAAAAAAAGAAAAGAAAAGAAAACAACAACCACCCCCCCACACACACACACTGCATTAATCCTTCACTGTCAAACTAACTCAGCATTCCTATATATTTTTTTTGTCATGTCTGTTATTTCAGTCCCAACCTGATCAAGGTTCAGCTGTTTTACATTTCACAAAACTAAATTCTGTGCATGAGTCCAACCTTGCTTACACTTCCAGAAATGTAAGACAGAAGTCTTAAACCACCTTTTTCTGGTAGAATTTAAACATCCCATTATTTAATTCTAGCCAATGTTTTCTGAGGCTTTGTTAACTCTCCACAACCACACCTCATTATCCTTCTAAATGACAACACACAAAAAGTAATTGAATAGTGCTGCTGTTCTCCTTAGGGCAGCGGAAATGTCCTCTCCTCTTAGGAAGGAAGCACCTGTTTTCAAGTTTGCAATGCTGCTGCATAAATTCATTTTACACACAGAAATGCAAAAGGCTCCTGCATCCACATAAAATCTAATATGCACAATAAACTTTCCTGAGAAGCACAGGCAAGTGTCATGTGAACTGTACATGCATCTCAGCTCCCAAGTCAGGCACTCAAAATTAGCTCCAAACCTATCTTGACACCTCAGGAGCACAAGCCAGCGCAGGGATGGCCAGCTGCTCCCACCTTGGCTGTCATAGGGTCAGATCTGTAGAGACAGACAGCCAAAATGTATTTACATGGTGTTTCCCTGGCTGAATAAACTTTGCAAGCCTTTGTGTGATTACATCCCTGCAGGACACATACACAGGCCACACACACAGAGCCATGCTCTCAATTTTACTGGTCAAATGACCTGTCCATTTTCCAGGCAGTGAGATAACACTATATAGATAGGCAGTGTTGGGCTCTCACACCACCAGCTGCCCAACATTGATCATGAGGATTGAAAAGAAGCCGAAGACCCAGACTTCCTGCAACTAGCATCAGCTTACTGCGTGCTACAGAGCAAATCTGCTCTCCGCTCTCGATGCCGCAGTGCCGGAAAGAGTGGCTCAGCTACCTGCACCACAGATGTGCTGCTGACTGGTGAGGCAGTGCTGGCACAGTGTTCTAGAGATGTAAGCAGCTGTCCAAGAGATAAACACTACTCCAAAATGTTTAGAAATACCACATTTGCCTTTCGTTGCAACATTAGAATATTTCTGCTTCTGCTAAACCAAGCAATATAAAGAACCTAAAAATTAAACGCCCACACAAGAAACTTTCCAGATTCTTGTGAATTTCCTAAAAGATTTGGGATCCATTTCGTTTAGACAGGCGTTACAAATTATTGCTTTCCTTGAGGTCCTTAGGTTTCCAAATTTCAGAGGAATAACTCAGTTTTATTTTAAAAGAACACTCAGATTATAGTTTTGAGAGACTGTTTTACAGAATTCTGCATTTTGAGAAGAAAGTGATAAGCTTACCAACAGCCTCCTGCAATAGCCAAACCTCCGGCTTCCATCTTCCCCAGTCAGCATGAAAGAGAAGGTCTCACTAGAAGAAAATAAATTGTCCAGATCTTACTATCTTATACATATTATAAAAGATTACTAGTTTATGCTGTCTTACAGTGTAGCTACATGGGAGGTAATTTAAAAAGCAATACTTCCTTATCCAGTGAGATATGCTACCCACTGGAGTAACTTATTCCCATCATCTGGGCATACTGTGCTCTACCTCCCTTCCTTAGCCCTTAGTTAGATCCTCTCTTCGGCCCAAGCAAAGTGCTGTGTTTGCTTACAGGCGGAACCGGACACTCTCTTAGAGCACAGAAATCCCTTTTTAAACTGGAAATAACACAGCCTTGCAAAATCCACCTCATTTCAAATCCTCCTCTGGGACAAGTACTGTCTATAACAGACAAATTGTTTAAGTTACACTTATAGCCCAGGTAAGGGGATGGGTGCATAGGTAGCTGCTATGCCAAGGCTGGTAAACACTACTGATCGCTCTGCAAGCTTGAAATGGCATTGTATAGAGCATCTCTCCTTTGTGTTGCACAGTCAGGGTTTGTGTAATTACAGCAGCAGAATTACAGCAGATCTTGCTGAAGATATGTCTAGGAGAGCACCAGAAGTGTGTGCTGTGCAAACCTGGCTGTGTGATGCTTGCACCGACCATATCCACTCTCTGCTGCTTCTTCAGTTTCAGTAACTCATTGTTCAAATGCTTCCAAGTACTGAATCTAGCCAAGCAACACAGCATATACCATTACTGTAGGGTTATGTGGTATGCGCCCTGTGAAAGCTAGTAAAATGTTCCATACTTATTTTTGGCTAGAGTGATTCCTATAGGTGAATGCTAGTTCCATGTCACAGTTGCAAGTCCCATTAGACATGCCCTGATACACATCTTAAAAAGTTATCCCATATTTTTGGGTGATGCATTTTTACCCCTTCAGATCATCAAGTGCTAATGATGGAAAACAAAGATATATTTCTGGGGTTTCTTTAAATGAGATTTCTTTTGAATGCCCCTTTTTCTGCAGTCATCTAGCTCTGAAGGTAGGAAAATCTGATCCTCTGCTGGCATAAAGCACACACAAAAAAAACCTTCAAAACATCACTGAATCAAGCTGGTCCAAGAGGTGCTCTGCAACGTTACACAAGCCTTTGAGGGTAGCAACCAGGGGAGGTGGTGGGCAGGGGTTTGGCCTTTTTTGAGCTTTATTTTAAATACTTTCATTTATGCTTTTGGATTTGGCACAGAGAGTAATCTTCTTTCCCTCAGCCACAGAGGCCTGTGAGCCAGACAGAATGGAGAAGAAAAATAATACAGAACTTAAAAAAAAAAAAAAAAATTAAATACAGCTGCTTGAGTCTGAAGTGGCCAAGACTCAAGCTGCTACTTCCTTAATTGGGCAAGGCAAGCGTGTGGCTGCTCCAGATGTACTCCATCAGCAGGGAGCTGCCACAGAGCGAAGGGAGTTTACCTGCTGTACTCAGAGACGGGGAGCCAGTCCTTGGCATCAGGAAAGCAGAACTGAGGGATGGCCTTGAGGCGCTCCTCTGCTTCACGCATTTGTTTGGTGGGTCTTTCCAGCTGCAATGGCAAAACAGAGGTTCACTGGGCTGTCCTTCGTGCCAGCCTCTCGGCAGCTCTCAGGAGTTTGCTGAGGAGCTGTGAGGAGGCAAGGGCCCATCGGTTGTTCTTTATTTGTGCTTAGCAGACTAAGGCGGACTGGCCTGAGGCTGGTAGATGCCAGCATAACAGAATAATCACTGACAGACGCTTGTTCGCCTGAAATTCCTCTGTTGCACAATGGCTGCTTAAAGCTCAGTCCTATCTCAAATTCCTTTCTGCTGCAAGAGCATGAGAGAAGTGCCGTGGCTTAGCAGAAGTCTTTCCATTGACATCAGTGGCTTTTGGCACAAATCCTAATACAGCCAAACTGAGTTAAAAGTGAAATATATAGAAATTGAATTTAAACACACTATTTAAACAGTCAGGCCAAACTCTCCAGCACTGGGAAAGGCAATTTTGCAAATTAGGAAAATACTCAATCACCATCTCTGTGTTCCTCACTGTATAACAGAGCACTCTGGAAAAATTCTGAAAACTCAATGATTGACTCCATTTAAGAAACAGATTTCTCCTAATTTTCTCACTTAATCATTTTATGGTTCTTAGCCAAAATGATCTTACAAAGCAATTAGGATAAACTGAACATAGGAATTTTTCTTTTACCTTGGGAAACTGATATGTCACTTCTGGGAGGTAAGTATTTTTAGAGGGCTTCTTTTTCAGTGACACTACCACAAAATATTCAAATAACTCCCGTTCCTGCCATTCAATCAGCTCCAGTTCCAGGGTTCGGTAGCTTGGAGCTCTTTTCAGCATTGACTGGATGTGCACTAGACGCTGCGTATGAGCTAGTATTTCAAAGAAAACAGAAAGAGAGCTAGATCATTACCTGGGAATGCAATGTGTATGCATAAGCCATTCACATAGAACTTGCATTTTGCCAGTGTATTACTCCGAGCATGTTCTCCTTTCAAAAGCAGGCCTTTGCACTGTAGTCTTTCTCACTAATTCTACCAATAAATCAAAACTCTCTCTAAGCACTAAAGTGATGCAGCACCAAGCCAATGAAACCATCTGCAGTTTCTCTGCCAAAGATCTGTCTTTTCTTCCCTTTTATTCGCACATAGAGCCAGCTTACAAGCCCGTTTGTGGGCATGCAGATGCCTCCAGCGTGGCACACTCCGTAGGCCTGAGCTGGATCTGGTCTACCTTGGAGAAAACCAACTCCACAAGCAGTGTATGCAGTACAGCTCTGCATTGGGCAGCGCTGAAGGCATACTTCCACCTTCCCCATAGAACAAGCCCAGCCCCTGCAAGTTGTGGGATGATCAGCAAGGAAGAAAGGAAGGAAGGAAGCAGAAGAGGTGCAAAATGCCTCCTACAGAATTGCTTTGCTCATGCCAGTTCATCCTGAGAGGCAGACTCACATTCATGGCCATATGCAGCTCTGATCCAAAGATACTCCCCAGTGCAGGTACCTGTCTCCAGACCATTCAGGCAGAGTAGTCAGTCACATCATTACCAACAAGTAAAAAGAAGTTAAGTGAAAACAGCTGCCTACGTTCTTTTCCCATCTCTTCACAGCAGGATCTCTGCACATTGGCAGGCAAAACGTTAGCACTGCATGTCAACCCCTTAGGACTTTATTCATTGACACGGCCCATAATTAGCAAAAGGCAGACTGTGCCTTGTGGTTGGTAAGTAAGATGTCACAAGCATTGGATCACATCAGTAACTAGCCACCAGAAAGGAAGGGAAATCCCTTGATGATCAGCTGTCATGGACTGGTCCAACAACAGCAAGATTAAGAGCTATCTTGATAAAGTGCTCTGGGTCTCGGTGTGTCTGCACAGCCAGAGAAACCAAATGCCCAGCAAGTAGCCTGTCCTACTTTGAGCCCGCTGGTCTCTTGCTGCTGGCTGGCATACACCCTATTTGCAAGAGGTAAGAGAGGAGCCCATCACACCCCAACTGCTGAGGACCTAATGAATCCTGTCAAGCCACATGTGACAACTGGACCTTTGGCTCAGAATGCTCTGAGAGGATGCCCAGCAGTTAGCTGGGGAGCCCTCAAAACGAGGATCCTCCCTTTCACAACAACAGGGGGGAAAAGGCTCCCAGTTCCCAGAGTAACCAGAATAAATTCTCAACAACACAAGAGGCCAGATTCTGCCTGATCTCCTTCACGAACTATGGGCAACAGCAAACTCCATATTTTTCGACACAATGGAAAACAGAACAGAAAGTGCTTTTGAAGTGGAATCTGTCTAAAGAGGAGGGGTGAGTCTCTTCCTCACGCCTTACTAAATGTCAATTATAGCTTGTTTTCTGTGAGGCAGTACGTGTCTAACTGCCCCTGAACCTAAGCAATTCTTTTTCTCCTCAAACATTTTCCATCCGACAGACAAGAGCATTTATTTCTCATCTCATAACCTAGGTCTGAACTCATGTTTTTTCCCCCTCACTATTAATAACATAATAGATTTGAGGACCTATTTTTTAAATAATAAAATCTGCTGCTGCTGCCTTGTCTTTTTTATTTTTCTCTTCGTGTATCAAGACTCTTGAGAATGAGGGACTCATTTGCTGGCTAGTTCAAGTAGAGTTTGTGCAGGTACTGTGCACCGATAAACAAATTTCTATAATTTGGAGGCTGCAGATCTATAAAAGAGTAAGAGAGTAAGAGAGTATGTCGCCTCCAACAGTGGCTAGCAGTAAATGCCTAAAGCAGTGAAAAAGACAACAGTACATTTACCTAACCCTATTCCTCCAGAGTTTTCACCCAGTAGGCGCAGTCTGGAAAACACCAGCCCTGGTGAGGCAGCTGACAAAACAAATCTGTCAACGGTTCAACTGTTCTTCATTAGATAAGACAGTTGCCAAATCCTTGTTAGGACATCATAGGACATTTTGTCCTTGCTTTCCACATTNAGTAAGAGAATAACAACTGCTATGGTGGATCAGACCCAGTATGTCGCCTCCAACAGTGGCTAGCAGTAAATGCCTAAAGCAGTGAAAAAGACAACAGTACATTTACCTAACCCTATTCCTCCAGAGTTTTCACCCAGTAGGCGCAGTCTGGAAAACACCAGCCCTGGTGAGGCAGCTGACAAAACAAATCTGTCAAAGGTTCAACTGTTCTTCATTAGATAAGACAGTTGCCAAATCCTTGTTAGGACATCATAGGACATTTTGTCCTTGCTTTCCACATTCATGCTCCTGTGTTGGAATTTTTTTGCGTCCTACTGTAATGGAGGTAATATAGTTCAAGAAGGAAAATACGTCATTAGCTGAAGAACGTTGACAGCACCTGTGATGGTGGCTGACTAGAAACACTGAAGAGTGACCCCTTACCTTTAAACCTGTCATCTGAGTCACTCTCACTCTCACTGTTTTCATCTGCAAGAAAAATAAAGAAAGATCAGTTAATGCAAAATCAAAGCAAACAAAAATTTGAGTTAGCGCAATGAGACTGGGAAAGAATCGTATCTCACACTGAGCCTTGTGATCCTCATGCGTTCTCTCCTGAGTTTTAAAACATACTGAAAAAAAAACAGTTTGAATGACTCCTCTAGATTGTGGTTTCCCTGGAAGACATTTCAATTTTACTTGAAAATAAGAGCTTTTCTTTGATGAAAGTGCAGCATTCATTCTCTGAGAGCAGAAGATTGCATTTCCTCATCTGGACTAAACTACAGATGTGAACACACCATTTGGAAAAGGATTTTAACCCTTTCACTTATTTTTCATACTTCTACTTTTTAAGGGAAACTAAGCAGCATTTGGGAAATGAAGAGAAGCCTTATGAGCTTCCCCTGGGCAAGGTTTTCACTTGGCAGAACTCACCATGTGTAACAGGCAAAAGGTTATCTTATGATAAAACGTACTTCTCAGTTTCTGATTTTGCTCTTTAATCTTCTCTGTACTGCTACTACAAACATAACTCAATTCTCTCTCTGGACCCACGCTTTTCCATGGGAACCTGAAGCCCAGAATGAATTATAGTCACATTCTCATTTCAGGAAAAGGAATGAATGAATTACAGGGTTAAAACTGTGAATTCTGGACAAAACTTACAGACTCAAATTGCTGACGAAATTGAATAAGTAACAGGCTGGGTGCATCTTTAGCCAGTCATGGCATTAAAAGCATGGACACCACAGAGATTTGGTTTCTTTTTAGCCCATCCCCATTTTCTCCTTTGGCAGAAACAAAGTTATCACTGTAAATATGGGAAAGTTTTAAACAAAGAAGAGCACAGAGTAGATGTAGTGGAGAAAAGAAGGAAATCTTGTAACATTCAAATGGACTCACTGAATTTTAATGCTTGTGTCATACCTCTCAAGGAAGCTGTCTCAATATTGGACATAGAAAGTTTCTTCAATCGTTTTTTTCCTCTTTTTGCACTGTAGATGGAATTAATTCTTTGAACAAGCTGTAAAAGAAGAAAATGTGTCAGTGAAAATAAACACAGTTCTGGTAGGAAACTTTTAATTAATTAATCTATCCAAACAAAATTTGGCCATGGATGATAGAGCAGCTGTGTCCTCTAATTTCTTTACTTTTTCAAAGTGGATTCCTCTCTCTCTTGTTTTGGATCTCAGTGACATTTTACTTCTTTACCTATGGATATACTTTCAGAATTAATTAACCAAACCAGAAACCTAAATCTTATTTTCAAAACTGACTTGAAAAAATGTGCAATGAAACTAAGGATTCAAAAACCCACTTGAGAAATTTTATCCCTTTACCACCTCATTCCCATCTAGGCTGTTGTTTATCGCTTCACTTGCACTGTCTAAACACAGTGATCCATTAGCCACATCCAGCTTTGCCAAACTCTCATGGACCTTAAGATCGTAACAAATTTCAAACACAAGAGTAACACATCTGTTAGCAGCTCTCTGAACTGTGATTTTTGCGTGTTCAAATAAGGACAGAGGGAGCTGGCCCTTGCTTTTTAAAGCCTTTTCAGGTGCAGAATAAATCAGCAGCTTTGAATCCAGATGATATAATTTGAGGACTTGACGCATACAGGTTTCTCCTTCCTCCCCCTTCCACCATGTGCTATGTTCACTGACCTTCAGAGGTGCTCTATCTGCTTTCTTCAAATGAAGCCTGACCTACCAAAGTGTTTCCAAGTCAGCTACTAATGCCAGCTAAAACAGAATTTTCACTTCCGGTAATCATCTTTAAGACCTCCCTCTACAGAGCTAATCCAGATATTAACTGTTTATCAAAGAAAAGATCTGAGATGATGGAAAATATTAACCAGATTAACTAGTGTTTAGTAGCTTTACAAGAGGTTGGGATTACCAAGAATTAGTAATTAAACAGAACGTTATTATTTCTGATGAAATAATCCCCAAATATGAGGCTATTAATCTTCACAAAGGCCTTGTGAGTCAGAAGCAGCATATTTCACTCCATAGCAGCTTTCCTCGTAGAGTTACAGAACAGCTAACAAAAGCTGTTTTACTTCAGCTTTACAAGAGAAAGAAACTGAGTCACAGCAGCCGACCTGCCCTAGCCCAGCAGAAGGTCAGGAAGACAGCACACACGGAAACCAACCGTTTGGTCCACAGTTGAATCACACTACCTGTATCCTATCAGAAATCGTGTCAGAAACACGCATCCAATTTTGATGGCAAATTTTACAATTACTGTTCAAATCCTCCTCCTGCTTATACCAACATACGGCCACAGCAGCTTCTGTCTCGTGATGACAAGAGCCTGGCCCAGGCCCCTGAGCTGAAAGCGTTAAACTGCTCGCTTGCTGCCCGTCCTGAGGAGGCGATTGGGATCTGGCCCCTGGATGCTGAGGTGGCACGCGCAGCCCGGCTCGGGCTGGCAAGCAGCTGCTCCTCCAGCAGCTCTCCACTTGCGGGACCTCCCCGCTCCGCTCGCTGGCAACCTGCGCGCCACCGGCGGGAGGAAATCCTGCCTGGCTCCTGCACGGACGCTGGCCCTGCTCGGGCAGAACAAGACTGTGGGAAGGCAGGCGAGGGGCCCCACTGCTGTTTCGCACGCCCCTCATAGGCTGCTTCCACTTGCTCTGCTTCAGCTGTGCCACTATGAGTAAAATCCTGCACTGGGGTGACTACAACGCAGGGTTTAAAGCACTTAACCGTGGCTTCCCAAAGCACCCTGTCATCTTCTCTTCATGCTTTACATCTGTGGAGGCCCAGAGTGAGTGGGGAGGGATGGGAGCTTCTGAGGTTCAAGCTTTTCCTCTGTAACTACACTTATTTTCTTAATAAAGGCATGAGATTTTCCAGTAATACGTGATTCTAAGAGCTAAAGCTGTCAGAAAGATATAAATCATCCTGAGGCTTGTATGAACATTCATATGTTGAAAACATAATTTCATATGTGGAGAATATCTGACAAAAAACAGACAAAAAATGAAACCTGGGTACAAAATCAGCAGCTAAACTTGCCACGTATTACAATGACTAGTAAGTACCTATGTGAATTACTCCTTAACTAAATACTCCTACTGCATGTTAGTTTTGCAGGAAAATAATATATTCCAAGAAAATAAAAATACAGTAAATATTAAGGATATATGATTAATTTCCTTCTTTTTTGTTTGCTTCCTGCTTAGCCTGAACTTCAGACTAATTGAAAGGAATATAAAGATCTCCCTCAACTCACAGTATTTATAGCCATGTACTTTAAAATAAGTCCTTTAATAAGAACAGGAAAGAGTAAAAATGAGCTTTGTTCACAAGCCAAAAAAACATATTGGCAGTTCTCTCCCTTCTGTTGTACTAGAAAAGATTTTTTTTTTTTTTTTTTTCACATCCCACTTTGGAAAATTTGAACTTCTTGAAAAAAGACAAAATTAATTTTTACTTTAAAACCATCAAGACAACAGAGCTAACAGGTTGGGGCAGGTTGTCAGGAAACAAAGGGAAACTTACTGGGTCAGTAATAGTTATTTCCCTGAGAACAGCAAATAAATGAGGAAAAATTTGTCTTCAGATGCTGCCTCACATTATACATAAGTACTCAGTCAGTATCCATTCAAAATCATCAAATTAGTTACAAACTACTCTGAGAGAAGTAAAGAAAACTGCTGTAGAAAGCAGAGTTGGTTTAAAACCAATCCTGGGCAAAGCAGGCTCTCAGGTGTTTGCTGCTTCAGGGCCAGTGCAGAGCTACCCACTTCCATAGATGGGAACTCCATAGCATGGGTGGGTGCAGAAAGGAAAAGTTTTGGGGCTCCAAGAATTTCTGTTTAGATCTCGATTTTCTTTTTGGAGGCAAGAAAGCTTTCAGTGATGGGTAAAAGCTGTAGAGAAATTGGCAAGCTCTTTCAGACAGGTGAGCTACCCGCAGCACAAGCCTCAGAGCTGAGACTTGTAGGTCTGAGGCCTACAAGTCAAACCTAAGGAGCACTCAGACTCCTTTAACCTGAACCAAATCACCTCTATTTTGAGTAGGCCCTTGCATTTCCTTTGGGTTGTGGGCAAATGCAGGGATGTAAATATGGCCATTTACTGTGTGGTGGCAATGGTCCCTAGAGTGTAATACTGGCCCCTGTAGGGCCAGTTTACCCAGGTGGTGAGCTGTTCTACCCTAGCGTTTTACCACCGGTGAAACCCGAGGGTGGACCCTCCAATGCTTTGCTGGGACACAGTGACCCTGGCAGTACCTTTGGGATTCTCCTGGCCCGGCGTGTAGAGAGCAGCTCGCTCGTGGTGCTCAGGCTGTCCTCGTGAAGGCTGCCGGGGGAGGAGGGAATGCCGAGCTGCGCGAGCAGTAGCATGTCGTCATGGCTGTGCCGCTTGGGTAGCCGTGGCACACGGTGGCTCTTCCTCTCTGACCAGTTCCCAACGCGCAGAGACTGGCTGCTCGGCTTGGAGGGCAGCTGCAGGAACAAGAATAGCTTGAGCTCTTGCCAGCCTCGGCAACGCGTACAGCAGAAGTGTGTGTCTCTGAGAAAATGGGGGCTACACAAGGCCACCATGCCAGGCAAGCCACTGCTCTACGGAGTATGCATGAACACAGGGTTCAAGGTCAAAATTAAAAGATAATGAAAAGATAATATTTAAGAGTTTATTTAAGCTCTGTTTGCTTTGCTGCGATCTAGGAGAGAGAGGCATCTACTCCACCTTGCTCTCCATTTGCTTGTGCACCTAACTGTCCTTCTGTATCTACCTCAAACATTGCACTAAGCTTGACTGATGTGACTACAAAAAGCACCATGCTATCAAGCAACTGCTAACTACCATTTGCCAACATTTCTGGCCATAGACCTGCACCTGCAAATAGTAAATGCTCTGCTTTCTTATGTACAAAATTAATCTATTAAAGGGCATACATATGTTTTTTACAGAAATGTGTTTGTGTGTATGTATACATTTTACATATATGGCTTTTTTTTCCCCCCCAATTGCAGAAATACAACCTGGCATTAAACCTAGGTGCCTCTGTTCATTTTCCATCACAAATACATCCCTGTCAATAAAACATTCTTTTTACGCAAGAACTTAAAAATTGAAACAAGCAAAGGGGAAAGGAGAAGACTCAATGGGATTTAAAATGACCACAAGCCAATGCTTCTGAAGTCTCTGCTCACCATGGGTCTGCAAGCCAGGAAAATCCGCAGCAGTGTATATTTTAGCAAAAGGAATTCTTTTGGAGATGACTGTCAAAAGTCTGCTGACCTTCTGATCTCTTCCATCTTGTTAATCGCAACCCATGACTAAAAAGTCATGTTGCTAATCCAGCTAAGTTGCTAATGCTGGAAAAACTGGGGGAGAAATGGTTTCCAAAGCTGCCGTTCTTTGGGAAATGGAGACTTTCCTACTTCTGGTCATTGGAGAATTACTCAGGCCCATAGCAGACTTGCTGCTAGTGTCTCTTTGCTTTGTGTATTAGAAAAATGACTGTGCGGTTATGGCAGAACTGCCAGAAACTCCTGTCTGCATTTCAGAAAGAAGCTACCACAGTAGAGATAGCCCCATTGCTAAGATACCAGAGATTATTTATTTACTGCATAATTCCAGAGAAGCCACTTAAATCTATATATCTTTTGGGCATACTTTTTTAAAGGGAGATACCCTTTACCCTACACTTTTGCTTTATTTACAAGGATTCTCCCCAAGGTAGGAACAGTATCATGGACCATGTACCATGGATCCATATGGATACTGCCTTAGTTGAATCTGCTAGGTGCTATCACAATTCCTGTTAACACACACATACACAGACAGTACAGTCAAAAATCATCACGTGCAATGTGCCTCTTGCTATGAGGCTACCTTCCTTGCTGCAGTTTGTTTCTCCTCGTTCTACCTGATCACTTGCTTTCTACCTGTTGCTCCCCTCTCAGCAATTTTGCTGAAAATATTCCTGTTTTCTAAATGATGTGCCAGATATATACTAAGAAACCTGATCGTACTTTCAGCTTTCGGACTGCAATGCCCTCAAGGACCCCAACACAGTAATTAAATGAAGAAATACTCATTTTTGTTCTAGTCCACTCTACAAGACCACAATATGATATTTTGTGGCTTTTTATTCAATACAACTTTCTTTTTTGTGTAATCAGTGCAAAATGAAGCTCATTTAAATCAATTTTGAATCTGAAAATTATATACATGGTAAATATTTATTTTTCTTTATGAATCCAATGACTCTAAACAACAAAGAAACATGACATTTCCCAGCTTTCACACAAAACCAGGCTACTTTAGAAAATCAGCACAAAATGAGGGCTGCTGAGTTCGCATTCTTTGCTTTATATTGTCAGCAGAGCTTGTGAAGTTGCCTTAGTTAAATGCATGCAGGTTTTGCTGATTATTTTATTATTTATTTATTAGGGGGGCAGGCTTGGCCTACTCCATCTTACAAGAAAACATGCTGTGCTGCACGGTACCAAGTTACAACAGGCCTCACGTGACAGCACATTCACAAGACCAAGAAACTCTGTTCTTTCCCTCCTGTCCCTACTAAACCCTCAGCTGCGAGTTTGGAGGCAATTCACAGAGAGGCTCAATAAAAATGAAACTTTTAGGGCCAGATTCAGCTCCCTGAACAAGAGCGGAGGGTTTCTGGCGACACAGCTGAGGCTTTACCCAGCTGCCCTCAGGGTTATTCCAAATAGCAAACAGCTTCTGCAATCCAGGGCTGAGACTGAGTTTGAGCTGCCAAGAGCTTTTGCAGCAACCATCGCTATATTTGAGCTTGTTGTTTTCCCATTTTCCCCTTCTCCTTCCCCATAGCTGCTCCTATTCCCATGCCTTGAGCGATTCCCTTGCAGAGCATGGGGCGAGCAGCTCGCGAGGAGGGTGGAGTGCGCGTTACCTGCGGAGGTGCTGTGTATTTCCTGTCCTGCGGACTCCACATCCTGTGCAAGGAATCTAGGGAATTCTCCGAGAGCTGATGGGATTTTCGGCCCGCGTGACGCCCTTTCAGCTCCACATCCTCATACGGGTTTTCCTTGGGTGACTCGCCTTCACATTTTTTTAAAAAGAAAAACAGACAGGAATGTATAAATAAAAAAAAAAGTCATGTGAACTAAGTGAAAGGCTTTTATAAAGCTCCTCAGCTTTCAGCATGACTCATCCCTCTAGCTGCAGCTGGAAGTATTTGGACTAGGACTTGGCTATGAGGTCAAAAAGTTTCTTTCTTTTTTTTTTTTTTTTCCTTCTCTTTTTTAATAAAATGCAAAGATTTCATAAGACGTGCTTCTGAGCATCCACAGCTGTGCATAATTTATTGATATGTAAAAACAAAGACACCTAGCTACTTTTAATGTATAACAGTAGATTTTACAAATCTACAGCAGCCGCTCACAAGGTGAAATGCACGGCACTAGTAACTGCTCTCAATGCACCACCTTACACAAGGCAAGGCAACTTGCACCTGACGCTACCTTCATTTATGCCTTCCTCTCAGAGGAGAAAAGAAAGCATAAACACTTCAAGTCAGCAGAGTCAAGAGAGCAGATTGGGAAGTGTGAGGGATGAAGTAACAATTTCTGCATCGACCATAATGTGTACTCCAAGTGTTCTTTAGAAGTCCCTCATGCTTTCTAATTAAGCAGCTATTCAGTTCCATTTGCCTAGAACCAATAGCTCCCAAAAGACTATTAATCTAGCCAGGGATATATGGCCACTTGAGAAGTCAATTCCTAAATATGAGTTAAATGAAAAAAAATCTAAAAATCAGACTACAATCTTAAAACTTAGTATTTGAAAACCAGAACCAAACTTTATAATCTAGATTTAACCTGTGAGATCTAATATCCTTCCGCAGCCATTTCTACACCTGAATCCACTCATCTCTCATTAAACTAAGAAACATGAAGACGAACAAACATCAGTAAATAGAAAAATCTGTATCCATAGAGAATCATCCCCTCGAAGTGCAGAACCTTGAAACATGCCGGAAGTTCAAAGCTTTTGAATGTGTTTGCTTTTGTTTTTGTATCTATTGATGACCCTAAAACACATGGTTTTAGCAGAATATATACAATTCAAGCTATTAAATATGAATTCTAAGAGAAATGTGGTTGTACAACATATTGTATTAATTGAAAGTTGACGACAGAAAAGTATAGTGTGCTTTATTATTCACAATAATTAGGTTATAAAAATTATTCATACCCTTTTAAAAGGATGACAACTGAGGCACAGATCTTTCCAGTGATAGTACGGTCCGGATTAAAACCTAGTACATTTGACTACCTTTTTTTGTTGTTCTAGACAGTGTTTTTCTTCCCCTTTATACACAATGAAAAAGTTTGTGCTTCCTACCACACTGCTCAGCCTGGAAGTGTGGGACTGCTCAATTCATTGATTACGGTGGTAAAAGGTTTTGCTTAGCAAATTCACACACTCACATGTTATAAGCATTGAGCAAAAATATAATTTTACTTCAGCAAGGAATCACATGAAGATTTCTAACCAGCTATAAGCAAAAGTGAACATTTTAGCATTGTTTTAATTAGAAAGCCTGAAAGCTGCTACTCTTGAGGAATGTTTGAGTTGGCAGTCAGAGCTCATTATCTCATACAGAGGGAATCCAAATCCAGGGACTGTGCTCTCACGGACAGTCTATATACGGCATGGAAGGATGACCTTCAGGTGCAGAAGGTACTTTGAGGAAAGGCCTTCCGAGGAAGACAACCAATCTACGGCAACAATTATCCTACAAAACACTTAAGCTACACAAGTCTTGGGAAGACTCCATAACTGATTGATTCCTTTCGCAGAAAAAAAAATAAAGAAAAAAAATAGACAATCGCACACTAATTCTATTACTTGTAAGCTCTGGAGCTCCAGATATGATAATCATAACAACAATAAAGAGTAAATGTTGCAAAATGCTTTTATGTACAGCTAATTGAACTGTAGCTAGCATAATAAAATTTCCTGTAAGCCCAAGTCAAGTATAGGTCAAGCAAGCCTTTCAGAATGGATTAATAGATTTCAAAATGCCCAACTACATTAGACAGCAGTTAAACATATGCTTCCTTGTGAAAACAAGTGTTATTACATTAGTCTGTACAGTATCCAAACTCCTGAGCAGAAACAAGTCCATTACTGAAGAGAAATCTCTTTAAAATGTACAGTACTTAAAAATTTTAGCTCAATTCGCTTTCCAAGATTCAAAGTAAAACAGAATTACTTGAACCCAGTTAAACTGAACATTACTAAGGTTGATCTTAAATATTAAATATAGAAACAGGCCCAGGGAAGTCTTGGATGGAGAGGGAGGGAGGAGCAAGGGACCATGCACAGAAACTGCTTTCTGACTCGGATTCCCTACCAAAAGAAAGCTCAGGTCAAATTCCTCTTCAGTGTAACATGGAGGTCAGTGGAGACATTAAAGGAAGGATTTTAACCCCTTGCATAGATCTGTTTTGAGTTTCTTCAGAAGACCAATTTACTGTTTAAGATATACAGCTTTATGCAGAATACTTCTATTTTTCTCTTGTTTTGCTTAAAAATCTAATTATTTCATTTCTCACTTTGAAATGATATCTTGAGACAGAATATGCTTCATTGATTGATTTTCTTTTTAAAGAATAATTCCTCTTCCCCCAAATCTCTGATGATGAAATAGCCCGATCAATCTGAAACAAATTGTTTCTTTCTGATTTGGTATTTGAACCAAGTTCTTTAGTTCTGTCAGAGAATTAAAAGAGATCATTTATTGCCCAGGTCTTGAGCATTATTTTTTAAAACATATATTCTGTCTGGTAAAAGAGACACAAGAGACCACACATGCAAAAAGAGAACCAGTGAGCACCGCTGCACTGCTTACGGGACTGTCAAGAATAAGGACAAGAGACAAGAAATCCAAGATTGCAAACAAGCTCAAAAGCCCCACTGTGACTCCTGCAGGCACCAGGAACTGGGAAGGAGTGGCCAGCAGCAGTTTGGGACCTGCAGCACAGCCAAAGAAGAACACGGTGCAGCGTAGAGGCTCCGCTTGTCTGAACGAGGCTGATCCAACTAGCACACCTGACAACAGCAGACTAGCCCTGCCTTCAAAAGAAGTTGAATTAGATCCCAGAATGCATATGATTACACTCAGTATTACCCTCTTGGCAAATACTGTTTGTAATCACCACCCCTGCTTCCAGATCAGTTCTCCATAAGCACTCTTGTTTCCCATTCTCTTGAATTCTACGTACCAAACTGCTGAGTTAACATGGAACATTTATCTACAGGACATTTATCTTCAGAAGATCTCACAGGCAATCCAATGAATGGTCCACAGAGGAAAGAGAAAAAAAGATAAAATAACCAGCGATCTTTAAAAAAGCCATGAGAAATGCAGTGCCTTGAGCCTTAAGCATCAATGGATTTCCTCCAGCAGTTGCAATTTCTTGTGTTGTGCCGTCCCTCAAGTCTATGCCACCAAGTCCTGTTCCTCTGCTTAGCCTCTCACATGTGGCAAGTGGGAAGCAGAGGCACCCTTCACAAGCCTGTCTCCCTCTGAGAAAGGAGTGAAAAATAGGGAAGACAAAAAAAAAAAAAAAAAAAAAGCAGACCCTTCTCTATAAATGGCAGAAATCAGGGAAACTAATTATCAGGGAAAAACCAGGGAAAAAGAATTATCAGAGTAACCAAGTAATTCACTGAGCGCTGACTGTAACTACTGCCTTCTGCTCTACCATGAAGTGAAAAAATCCAACATTAGATATACACTAAGGACTAACCATATTTGTCTTGACTGTTGGTGTCTAAATTAGGAGGCGATGCTGCCAGAAAGCAGATACTGTCTCAAGAGAGTGATGCTGGATACCCACGCTGACAGCTTGCAGCCTCTCCTCCAGTTACATAGGAAGCCCAGGCTCTGATTTGCGTAAGTTAGACAACTGAAGTGAGATGGTTTTAGCATCCAACCATATGACCATATCTGTATGTCCTGTATGCAATGGCCTATACACAAAATATACAGCAATTACTTTATTTTACATTAATAATGAATGAGAAGATCAAAGCTTCAGCTGCCAATCCAGAAGAAGATTAGGAGGAAGTCTACACATCCAGAGGCAAGGGGTGCAAGTAGCCGTAATACATGGGTAGGAAGAGAGGCACAAAGAGGGGAATTGACACTGAATAAGAGACAAGTAAAAGTATCAAAACAAATACCCTGCAAGTAATTTTAATGCTTGTGGTATCCATCTGTAAACATTTTGCAGGTTTCTGTAACATCAGACACACAGGATGATACCAACTGCTTTCTCAAGCAATCCCCTGATGCCACCACCAAATTCTCCAAGGATCTTTTTCACACCCTGCCTGTGATCTCTATTAAAGTGCAGACAAAGTGCAATGCAGGCAGCTCCTGCACCCCAGGCGCACACAAGCCCTTACAGAAGGTTGAGATAAAGCACAACTGGGCACACAGGGAGCAAGCAGAGACAGGTGCTTGGGGAATTCTGCTTTTGCTGCCACTGAAGACCAAGTGATGGGAACAGACCTGGGAGTGTTTCTACTGCACAAGGAAACAGTTTGGGATTTGCACATTATGCAGATTTACAGCCCCCCACGCACCCCAAGGATCTAAAGAGGTGCTCAACGGTGAGAATCCAGGTGAATTCTGTGTCTGCATTACTTGTTTATTCATAAAATAACATAAACACAAATTCACAGCACCGGCACTGGGGGAAACAGCCATTGGAATGTTTATGAGCATGTTCAGATCAAATGGATAAAACCCACAAAATCTTCACACTCTCATAAAGTATCTGAACTTAAATCTTTAGCACCTAGATGAGCTCTTTCAACACCAGAGAAACTGCATCAGTGAATCTCAGCTGAGGAATTTACGCCAGGAACCTGCAGAGACAGGAACTACATCCATATCAAAATACAGCAAAGACACAATGTAGCTGCTCTGAAAAACTATTCCTGAACAGAAATAAGGTACAAATCGTTACCTGCATATAATCCTATCACTCAGGAGGTCAGATCAGTACCGAATTCTCAGAGAAGATGCACAGCTCTGGCAGTTTGCCGTGCAACAAGGTCTCAGATGCAATTGGCCTTTCCCAGCTTTGCTTTGCTGTGTGGTAAAGTCTGCAGAGACTTCCAGCTCCTTACTATCTCTGCCTGGGACTGCAAGAACTTAGATTTGTAATCACAATCAAGCATTAACTGCAGAAGAATAAGCATGGCTGATAAATGAATAAAACATTTCACCAAAAAAAAATCATCCATCCAACATTCTGTCCAAAATAATGTAAATGAAAACAACTGATGAACAACTGTCAGCACAATAGAAAATCTTCACGTCTAGGCTGCTTATGTTTTACTGAGGTTTAAAACTGCTGACTTCAGCTCAGTCCCTGTGGATTTACGCTAGGATACAGGAGCGCAGCTTCATGCTTATTTTAATCTCCAGTTTACTAATCTACAGGGTGGACTAGAAAAACAGACCATAAAGCTGGCAGAGACTTTCAAATGAAGACGTAAAGGACTGTATAGCTGTGAGACAAACTCCGCCGAAAGGAGGAAAAAAAAAAAAAAAAAAACAGGAATCTGAATAAAATCTGGGATGTTTATTAGAAATAACTGAAATCATGTATCTTGATGTAGCAACAAATCATCAGGCTGATCATCAATAGCATGAGACAGCCAAAATATCTGGCCTTTCTTTGACGAGCACATATGGATACTGTTTCACTTAATGTGCTCTGGCTGATATTACCCTGCACTGCCTATTATTAAAATAGTCACAGTTACATTTTCCCAAAACGCTTATGCTTTTTAAACTGAGAGGCAGACTAGAAGATGGGAATATACATTTCCTTAATCAGCACCTGCTTCAGTTTGTAGGAATCAGTCTTTGACTAACAAGCTATCTAGAGACCTACTTACTGGTAAGGGGTTTGATTACAAGCTCAGAGTCCCATTTCAGAGAAGGGACTAGTCCTGCACAGGTGGCAGGAGTGAAGTCCCTCCAAGTCTGCTTCAGCCCCGTAGCAGTTTGGCAATTCCACTTTCTCCAAGATTTGTAGAACTGTTTTGATGTAAGATGATAATATGACAGATTAAGGCATGACACAAGATGACAATACAGCCAATGATAGTGTGGCACGTGATAATGAGACATAACTGGAAACATCGAGAGTCTCAGGTCTCTCTCTCTCTAACCCTGTTTCACATATACTGGGAGAACTTTGCAAATGTTCTAATTTGGAAGCAATGTCAGGCTGAAACATCTTCCAACTGGAACTCAGTCATCATTTCTGCAGCTCTTGGCACTCATAATGGAAGACTCAGTAAAAGAGCTAAATCATCCATTTGCATGATACGCAGTACATCAGAACTCAGAACAATTGCTCAGTTAAGGAGAGAGGAGATGTCTTACCAGCATGGATACAAGGAGCAGCCCTGTGTTTGAGAACCAGACTCTGCAAGGAAGGTCAAACCACAGATGTTCCCTCTGTGCCCAGGACCTTCTTTGTGAGCATGTGCCTGCCCATTTCAATTGCTCAGGCACTCACTTGAGCCAGGCTGCTGCGTCTCTCCAAGAACAGCACAGATTTGTGACATATTGCTCCATCTCCCTTCTTCCAACTCCCTTCTGTGTTTGCATATATTGTGAAATAGCTGAGACCCCCCCATCTTTGTCCATTTTACCAGCTTCTTCACACTTTGGAGAAGACTGTACTTACCCAAGAACAAGCTGTCCCTAACTAGTTTTGAGGAGAGCTGGGTACAGTAAGAACACATTTTTCTTCCTGCACTTATCTGAAACCTGTACATAAAATGTATAGGAATACAAAAAAATTCTAGGCCTAGTATCAATCTAAGAGGTTAGGGATTTTATAAGGATTTTTCAACCAACTCTCTGGCTATTACAAACCCTTACAAACATGGAACTAGATGTCCCATGATAGTGCAGCAAAGAGCAGGTTCTTCCCAAGCGGAAGCGAAATACTGAAGTGGACAAATAAAGGAAAACAGCTACAGGATTTTTTATAATAAAACTTAGTCATTTTGAATGTCAATTGTAACAATTCAGTACTGCTCCTATGGAAGCACAGTAATTAAATTGCTATCATCTCTCTCTTGTCTTATAAAGTCCTATAAATATTTGTTAAGAGAAGCTTGTTGGAAGGGCTCAAAATCTCCTAGTGTCCTATGACACTAAACAGGGTGCATAGGAAGCTCTGCCCTGGAACACACTTGGAGCAGACTCCAAGAAGCATTTCGACAAGCTCTGAGCAATGGGAGCCAACCAGCATGGTCCCACTCAGAAATCCACGCCGGCTTTGGAGATCCCACAGCAGTATCTCCGGGGACATTGCTTAACTTTCTAGACTGCTTCAGTTCTAGTTGTCAAAGCAGACACAGTAGCTGCCAGCAGCTGCCTCTCCTTTATGTTTCAGTACTTGTTGGTCTCCTTTTCTTGTTTTTTCTCCTCTGCAAAGGGCCAGATTTTCCACACAATTTAAGTATCACCTCTTATTTAAAGCCAATCCAGAAGAGTGCAACTCAACTGAGACCTTCACAGACTCCAGAGGAGTAGTCTGACTGGCTTTGTTATTTCCCACACACAGCCAAAGCCTGAATCCAAGTTCTGGGTCTGAACACTTCTGAGCTGGGGAGAAGTCTGTATCCCCATCAAGAATTTGTTACTGCCTCTAGTCTCTTTAATTGGACACAGGAAAATTCTGATATGAAAGCAGAGAGAAATGGGACAAGACTGAACTGAACTCAAAGTCAAGCTTTCAAGCTAACCTCTATCACTATGGACAATAACAAAATACCACATCCAAAGGACTATGGCTCTGTTACACTCCAGAGCTAGACCAGAACTCTACAGCTGAACTCCAGCTTTAAAACAAAAGATTTCAGCTTTCAACACTGCACAGTAGCTGTGGCATTGGTTAGAGGAATGAATTATTCACAGGAATTTGTGCCAACTGTTCAAACCTCACACCTTTGAATATCATTCCTCTTGCCCAGGTTATCTGTTCTTCTTTAATGGCTCTGGGCTCATGGGCATCTGCCCGCAGCCAGCTCTCCAGGTTCCTTTTCTAGCTGTTGGAGTCTACTTGGGAGGAGTAGTTCTCCAGTCAGCAGGTATTTGTTGGACTTTATCCTTCAGCTTATTCCAAAATGTCACTTGAAAATGCTCTTTATGAACAAAACAGTCCCTTATTGCTGATTATATTTAGAAGATTAAACAAGATTCTACAACTACAAGATTAAAAGGAGGGGAGAGATGGCCAAGTGAACTAGAACACAGCACTGCAACTTGCCACCAAGCTGCTCTAAGTCAAGTGTTGACCCTGATGCCTATTACTCTCACACAGATCACCTAACTTCTGCCTTACGTCAGGCTGAGTATATGCCAGTGTCCCCTGCTTTGTATTCCTAGGAGCTCTGGTCTCAGTGGAAAAAAAAACAATATTTCTGCTGGGCAATAGCAGACACCTTCTTCTTCACTAGAATTTGGTTAATTCGAAGATTAATTCATTAGTGTTGTCTTTTACACTAATTTTACACTAAAGATTACTTTAGACCATTGATACTTAGTAAGCGGATACCATCCTTTCACATGAGCCAGTGGGATCGAGCAGGAACCTTAACACAGCAAGATCTCTCTGCTCTAATACATATGGCTGAAATAAATGTATTTTTATGCTAATCGTCTTTTTATTCCACTAATAAAGGACTACACCTGCTAAAAGATGAATAATCTGGTAAACATACACCAGGGCTATATACTGAATAGTTCTCCCATGACCTTAAGAACATCAGAGAAGGAAGAAACCCCAGAAATTTTAATTACAGGATTGTTATTCATACATCTTCAGGGAAGGAAAAAAAAAAAAAAAAAAAAAAAAAAAATTTAATTGCTTTCCTTTCTTTTAGGAAAAAAGGGAAAAAAAAGAAAAAGGAAAAAATATGTGTTTTGAAGCACGGGCTACGCATCTGTCAGAGCAAGGTGCTCTTGCTCGGACAAGGCAGATGGCCTGTGCAACATCGAGTTCAACATTCTCACTGTGAGACGCGACACACACAGCCCAGCTGCGCAAGGGCTCTCCAGCAGATATGGCTGGTCTCCTCTTCAAGAAAATTTCCACATGTTATACTGCACCCAGCATCCTGAGGAGTCACAAACAGAGTAAGAACACTTTCCTCAGCAAAGATTTCTTTATCTGTATTTAATGCCAGAATTGTGAATGCAATTTCTTGTACAAACACATACACAAACACAAACATAATTTACCCGTTTGTCTGTTTTATTAAATATGGTTTTACCAATTTTTCCCAAGTCAAACTTACACTGTGTCTATAATCTTGCATTCCCTTTTTTTTTCTGTGATCAAGTGCTTTCTTACAGATGTCAGATGAAAATGTCGCAGAAACACCAGAGATTAAATAACAATATTTAAATATTTCATTTGAATTTAGGAGAACAGACTGGGAAACTGGAACCATATGGCACATATGACAGGAAATACCACTGTCCACAAGCGCAGCAGAAGCAACTGCCTCAGACATCTCTTAATAGTATGATAGTTTCTTGAATTCACAGAAAGCCAAGCATGGTTTCCCCAACTGGATCCATAAAGCCACATCAATTTTGGTCTGATTAAAGAGTCATTCAAAACCACAAGAAGCAAAACAATGTTACACTTACTGCCACATTCCTGTGAGTGCTTATACAGAAGATGAATGAAGTCCACATGGTTCCTTGCACATGGAATACTACTCTGATTAGTATTAGGAATATGTACCTCTTTATACTCCTGAATCTTGATTAATGTGAAATAGATCATTATTTTCCAACCCAGTATCTGTCTTGAACTTCGCATACAGATTTTTCATCTGTTAACACATACAACCATACTACAAAGAAAGCCTCCGTTTCACAACTTCACTGGATTTCAAAGCAGAAACCTTTTTGCTTTTAGTATACCCTAAGACTCCTTTTTTAAAGTCATCACTCAAAACAACACAAACCACTCAGTATCTCACCACCGTTCTCGTCACTAAAAAGTGAACACTAAGGGCACAGGCAGTAGATATGCAACAGAGAAGGAAATCATTTAGGAACTGCAAAAACAACTGCTTCAGTCTTAGCCCCTATGTACACCTGACATAAACGAGAAAAGGCTGAGAGAACTGGGACTGTTTAGCCTAGAGGGGGCAGCTAATTGCTGCCTTCTGCTATCTACAAGACTTACGGAAAACATGGAACCAGAAAAGATGAAAGATAATGGCTACAAATAGGAACCTTAGAAATTCTGACAGGATATAGAGACCTTCATAGAACCTTCATAGAAATATAAAGAACAAATTCCTCACAGTGGTGGTTAAGCAGCAGCGGAGGAACCCTCCTGGGTATTGTGAGAACTGAACCAGATGCAGTCCTGAGAAACTTACTCTCCCTTGAGCAGAGCTTGCCGACTCCAGGGTCCTTTCCAACCCCAACTGGCTGGGATTTTATGTGTCATAATAAATTGCTCACCGCTTTGCTCAAGATTCACAGACTTTTTTTTTGAGGGGACTTCAGACACTAGCATTAGAAGTATTAATTGCAGGAAGAGAAAGCTTTATTAAATCTATTATGACAATGGCAATGTTTGAGCTATGTACAAGCATTCAGGTGGGCAGAAGGTTCGGTTGGTTATAGACCAAAACTGTCCAACACCTTTAGGGCAATTACTTGCATAGAAAACCCAAAGTGTCAGTGACAAGTCCTTTCTAAGTTTGAAACAGCATGTAAATCTATTGGAAAAAAAAAAAAAAAAAAAAAAACAAACAAACAAACAAAAAAAATACTCATAGGCACCTGGCTTGCCTAAGTGCAGAAGCGCAACCTAGAGAAAGAGGTCTAACTCTATTGGTATAAATTATGCAGATGCAATACACAAAACTATGGTAGCTTCTTTAAAGTAGTTGATGGAATTACTTTGACTTGTCTTTAATCACCCTTGACAGATTACTATAATTATAGTGATTGGTATTACCTCTGCCTTTGCCTATATTGAATAATGTACTTTGGAAAGAGACTGTCAAAAAGCAGCACAAAACAATGAAGTTCTGTGCCTGTCCACAGATCTTTCCACTGCCCTGCCAAAATGCACGAATTATAATATGCAGGGAGCAGACTTACAGTTCCCATGAGGTGGAAGAGCCCATTATGATTTTTTTTCAGCTCAACATTTCTTTTCATTTAAAGAAAGATTCATACCAAAACTGAGCATTTTGTTTTGATTTGTAACATAAAAACAAACCAAAAAGCAAGGAAAACAAGCATTGCCACCTAGCATGTGGCAGCACACTGACAGCCTCTGATCAGAGGTGAGCAGTGTAATGCACAAGACACTTTCCAGTGTGGATTGCACGGTGGTCTGACTGCTTATGGAGAAGGTTGGTGATGATATAAGAACCATAGAATCATTAAGGACTCTTTCCACAGTAAAGGAAACAAACCCCCCCCCCTTTCTCCTCCCCTAAAAATTCTACTTAGAATTAAATTAGAGGAAGGATAATTTCATCTGCCTTGCCTCTGCCAAAGCTTGTCCCATGAGCCTACAGGACAAAACCCCCAAGATTATGCTCTGAAATAAAACCTCATGAGTGTATGTCCCTACAGCTTCTCAGCTTCAAAGGATACTGCCAATCCAATGACTTCCTGCATTCTTGTAGTCCCATTTTTCTGTATATCCTGTCAAAACTACACTATCAATGAGAAGTTATGAGAAGAATGAAACTGGGGTGTGCTTTGCCACAGCCACTAACTCCAGAGCTGCATCACAGAATTATCAAAATGCTCACTGGAAAGTGAATCAGGAAGTCAATCAGGTCAACCTACCACTTGAAGAAACTGCTCGCAACTGCCAAAAGCTACAGCTGATCTGGCTACATCCTGAACACCCCCAGGCATGACAATCTCACAGACTGTCTGGTCAACTTCTTCCAGGGCTCCAGTGTTCTAGTGAAATCATCCTTGCTGATGTCCAATCTCAACCTCCCAAGCTGCAATTTGTGGCCATATCCTTTGCTATAATAACTAGCATAACCAAGAAAAGTTTGGCTTAGATGTCTTTTCTGCCCTTCAAACATTTATAAGCAGCTATTAGATTGGCTCTGAGCATCCTTTTTTAGCAGATCAAACAGCTTCCTCAGTCCTCTCATGAGGCATGTTTTCTAGGCATCTGGCCCTCCTAACAGACCTCCAGTTTTCCACAGATAAAGTTCATTGTTTAAGGTAAAATAAAGCATGCTTCGTATCCACTGTAACAACACAACACTGAAAGAGTTAAAAACAATGCAGATACTCATTACTTATGTGGAAAATCTGTGCTCTGAAGGCCTGCCCAATTTTCAGTAATTATAAAATCTTTTTTATGTTGAAAGAATGTATGCATAGGCCATACATTTCCTTCTAAGACCAAAAGAAACATGTTTTTCTTGTGAGGCTTAATCAAAACAGTGTTTTCGTTGTGCATTCCTGATGGCTCCATAGCTAAAGGAAATTAATTTTTCTTTAACCAGCAACTGGGGCTGAGAGGAAACCAGGAATGGTGCTGCAGACTGCTTTGGGGCAGTCTACAGAGAAAGGCTGAAAAGCTCCGCCTGTCTACACAAACCTGTGAGGATAATCTTGCCAATGGATAGCCCTGTGAACTCTGTATCCATTTCACTTCTTTACATTTTTACACCACTCATGGTTTCAAGCCAAGACCTTGGTTAAGAAGAATGATTTATTTCTTAAAAGACATAACAAAAAGTTGACCAAACAGTCTGTTTCCAATACTGCTCAATGAGGTTTGAAGCAGTCAAGGCCTCCTGCATGCAGACTGAGAGTTATGCTAGCTCTGATGCATCAAGTCCATTTACCCTCAATTCAAAACCTTCTCTACCAACAGCAGTTGAACATTCTCGTACATGTTCACCAGTGCATTTTCTGACCATTACTGGTCAACATCCCGCTGGGAGTCCATGTGCTGCAACAAATCCTTACCTACAATGTCTTCATAGGCATTTTCTTCTAAAGTGCTCTTGGATCCAAATTTATGTTGGCTCTCAGTCCCATTTTCAGTTGGGGAGGGAGGGTACAAGGACTGCAGACTTGAAGCATCCTCAAACTCAAAGGATTTTCTAAAGTTTAAAACAACAAGTAAAGTAATTAGTAACTAGAATGAAAGTTGACCAAAATATTTAGTTGAGCACATCTTTGCTGAGCAACGTGGATAAAATGCCAAAAAAAAACCCCTGGAAACCTATGGCCTTCCCTCTTTGAGGACAAGACATTTCTCTGGGAAGTATTCCTCCATTAGTCACTCTAGAAGACTTAGGATTTAGTTTTGAAAACTCTTCCAGGTCTTATACCTGTGTATACCTGCATAGAGGTCAATGTACAAATGCCAAAGCAGATTCACAAAGGAACCACCTGTTTCCCCGGCTCACCCTGCATCACGCATTGGCAGTTGGGGATTATGCGAGCAGGACATTAAGGCTATGTGGGGTGAATGAGCTAGGCAGGGTGACAGCTAGGGCCCTGAAGGCTCCCTGAAGGCTGTCAGGTGGGATGCTTCACTGATGAGGAAATATTTCACTGAGAGGGAATATTGGTCACATCTGCCTGCGCTCTCGACCATCGTTGTGGCTGGGAAGTTTGTCACCACAGCTCAGGCCCAAATGGGTATGGAATAAACCTGCAGGCTGCAAGAAGCCATAGCAGGGCTGACAGCAGCCATCCTATTTACAGTCTGATTGATGCAACGTTCCTCCCATCCTGGCACTCTAGGGACAATTCTCCACAGCCTCCAAAGAATGTCTCTCACAGCAGCTCCAGGGCTGATGAGCAAACCATGGGCAAAGAGGCCTCGCTCTTCCCATTCTCGTTTGCCCAGTATTTGTTCTCAGAGAGCATACCTGTACCCTAGTGGAGAGGTACCTGGTTTGTGCTGCCAGCTCTCCCTGTGTGAGCTTTAATGCAACCCAATGCTGAAGATGAGGTGGTGTGAAAGATAGCCTCACCTCAGAGTGCAAACTCAGGAGCGCTGCGAGGCTTATACAGGCTGTGCTGATGCCCTCACTTCCCTCACTGATATCCAGACTAGCTGGATTAGCAGTAACCAGCCTGCAGTCAACCAGCTGAGGGGAAACATACTTTGACAGTGGCCAAGGCTCAGGATAAATACACGAGTGTATCCTTAACCATACGCATTAGAGACTGCATCAATGAAAAAATGAGTTCACTGTATTTCACAGGAGCAGCCAGTCACTTGGCTGCTGGAGGAGACTTACAGGTACAGAGTTGGCTTAAGAGAAGTCTCCCACCTTTCCAAACCTTAAGGGTCATCAGGTGCATGGTACAAACACCAAGACATTGACAGAAACAAGCTGAGAGTTTCAGATCCACGTGTCAGCTCTTCCCCACCTACCAGCAGTTCTAACAGTCTTCAAGACATCGATACATAGCGGTGTATGAAATGAGACTATGTAGGTAAGCACATTAATATCCACTCTCACAGATTTCAAGGCAACACTGTTACGCAGGGACACTGCACAGGGCCATAGAAGGATTTTGTGGACTAGCACTCAGCAGTGCTTCATGAGTCCCAAGGCCACCCTGCAATTCTCCTCTCCGGTTCTACATCTGGACCTCCAACCACTAGGGAATATCCAGACCATGCTGATTCACAGTGTGGAAGCTACTGTGACTACCACCACCCCTGGCTACAGCCTGTACCTATGCTAGCAAACACAGAAGACTTTCTCCATTTCATCAAAAGGTTAAATTAAACACCAGAAAGAAAAGCAGATTTTTATAAAAAGTTATTAGAATGATAAATATCCTCAGGTATTCTCAATGTTTTCCAGTGAGTGTAAAGCCACAACAAGTAACACAGCTACAAGCACAAATTACATCTATTCTTAAAAAGAGAACAGCTTAGAGATCAAGATTTCAATAATTAGTTGCCACAAAACACTGTGGCTCTTAGATGGCTTGTATGGTCTCAGACTCTTTGTATATGCTGAAGTGATTCCTACCTTAAATAAAAGAAATACAAAAAGAAAGAAAATAGCAGGTACAAGTATGAATTATATCTCTTCTCAAAAAAATAAAAAAAAAAATGTAGAGACTGAGGTTTCAAAAAAAAAAATGTAACAAAATATTGCGCTTTCTAGATGACTTGGACTAGGCACCAGACTCAAACTGCATGTGACTCTATACTCAGAGACTGATTTGGGTTACTTAGTTGTAGGTCACAAAGTGATTCTGCGGCCAATTTTCTCTTGCTATTTGTTCACCTCCTCTGCCCATCACACCTTGCAAAGACCATTTTTCACTTGCCCCTCAATTATCCAACAAAGGCTTGCATTTATATCCAAACACTTAAAAAGTACTTTTTGTCTTCTGTACATTACAAATGCTGTGCTGAACAAAATGAGGTTAGCTTTACTTCATAAATTCTTATCAAGATCTAGGTTTGTTTCCTCAAATTGACATTATTGCCCAAATTGAAAGCTAAGCACTGCTAATGAGAGCTTGTCTTTTTTCTTTCTCCCCTCTTTCTCAGGAAAGCAATGCACATCACTAGAGCCGCCTTATCCATTTTGGAAGCAGGTGTTTCTTGAAAGGAAACAATCTGAAGGCTCCTCTTCTCCTTTTCCTGTCCCAGTACATTTCAGGTCAGGTTGTGCTGACATAAACTTAGACTCAAGTCAACATCCAGCACCAGATACTGTATGCACAGCCTGCATTCAAGATGTTGTTTAGCAGTTGCTTGCACAGCTCATTGCTAAATACTGTTTGCGTGAGTGTTCTGCACATACCCACAGAGCTGAACATGTTAAAAGTGCCATTCTTTCAACGTTTATCAATAACTATTCCTAAAATTTCCCAAGCAACGAACAGGAAGTACTTTACCACTTCCAACATCCCTGAGAATCATGCAGTTAAGACAATGCGAACTTCACAGACTGCTGGACAGAAATAGCCATATCCTCTACACACCAATAACTCAGGAAAATTACAAAAGTCCCTCTACAACAAGGCATGGCTTTCTCAGTGTTAAACATCTATGGCTATTGATAGTCCTTGCAAAACCACTTCTAAGTACTTAAAATAAATAAAATCACTCGTGTCCCATAAAGCTGACACAACTACTGTGTTAGCAAGCTTTGGACACACAAATTCTCTGACGATACATTTTGGCAAGACTTTGGAAGACCACCTATGGTCCTGCTATAAGAAAATAATGAAATTAGGCTCCATTAAACATCTCGAAGATGGGCATTTGTGCCAAAGTGAGAGAGAGAGAGAGAGAACTCTCAGCAAACACAATCTATAGCCTTTTCCAGGGATGGATGAATGTAGGTTGAAAAGCTCCAAAACTGTAGACTTGTAAAAGCATTGCACCAGGGCATCCAGGGGAAAAACACGCATCCCACAAAAGACTCCTAGCATTTCTCAGGACACAAGCATCACATTAGAGGGAGAAAATTAATTTTTGCTATTAAAAAAGACACCACATGTATTAATTGTGAAGTTGAGCAAACTCTGTTTCATTGGATGTTACCTATTCTGGGATTTTCTGTGGAAGCGCGACTCTTTCTTCTGCCTCCTGGTGACAGGGGGGGCGGGGGTGGACGGGAGCGGGGGAGGAGCAGCAGGCGCAGCACACAGGGGTACGCCATTGCTTGCTTGGCTTTTGGGATTTTTGTCAGCTTCGTACTCAAAGGTGCGTTTGGGCTTGGGGACAGGATTCACCACCGTGTTAGCTGGGCTTTCAAGGAGCAGTTTAGGGTCAGCCAAGTTTGTAGCGACCCCTGGTTTCGTTTTACTGTTTTTTTCAGCCTCAGTAGGTGTTTCTGGATCACTCCCCAAAATAACACTCCCTCCTTTGCTATCACTTAGGTTTTCACTTAGTCCCTCCACAGTACCCAGAGACTTTTTCCTCCCTTTGTCAACACTGTAACAGCTACTGGGTAACTGGGGGAGGCCTCGGCCTGGCTGCTCTTTTAGTGCCTCCTCAATCTTCTGTATTCGGTTGAGCACAGCCGAGGGCTCTTTCCTCATGTGACCCTTGAGGAAAGCAGCAGCAGGATGCTCGCTCCTGCCTGTCCTCTTTTCCAGCCGATGGCAGGAATCTCTGTCCAGCAGTTCCTCCTCCTCCGTTTCCGGGTAAGAACACTCGGAAAACGTTCGGCTCATCCTTCTGAACCCTTTGAAATCAAAGGTCTTCTCGCTGCATGGAGAGGTCAGCACACTAGGGCAGCTCTCACTGCCCGACCTCTCACCACCATCCCTCTTGTCCATGCAAGCGCTTGCTCTGGGAGATGGCTCCCGGCGGCACTCCCATTCCGTGATCTTCTGCCTGATGTCCAGGGCCTGTGAGCGGACACTCGCTCGGCTGTGCGACAGGTTCCTCAAGTTGGCTGCAGTGCCCAAGGAGAGAGTGCTGCGGGCGAGCAGATGGCTCCCTATCGCGTCCCCATCCTGAGCCTCCTTCGGGCTCTCCTTGTGGTCCTCTGCCTTGAATACAGAGAGCCTCTTATCCAAAGCGCCCACGCTGATGGCTTTGAGGGGATGGCTTGGCGAGTCAGTGTCCGAGGCGCTCGTGGAGGTGCTTCGCAAGGCAGCTGTTCGGTTGCTCCTGTCCTGGAGGCGCAGTCTGGAGTTGGAGACTTTGGTGAGGCGAGAAGTGCGGCAAGAGTCTTCGCTGTCGCTGAGGGGGTAGGCTGGGCTTCTTGGCGGGGACAAGAGAGGTGGTGGAGAGACTGACTGACACCTAAAAGTAGAAAGAAATAAAAAAATCAAGTCCTTGGGAAAAACTGAAGTTATGGGCCACATTTCTTCTGGCTGTAGGTAAAGTAGAGGATGCCTGCACAGGATACAACTGCCCCCAAGCCTCACCAAGGAGCCAGCAAACACCATTCAGCCACAAAACTGGAGGACCAGCAATTAACCACAGGTTGGCTAAATAGCCAGTTCTCACAAAGCCAGTTCTCACCATTTTTACCTCCTTTACATCTACTGCACACACCAGAAAAACTCCCTCGCCTCTAATGCTAAGGATTTACTCTATTGGAAGATGGCATTTTCCTACAGGGTAAATATTCCCACTGAAGTCAACCTTTCTAAATTTTGCTAGCAGGGAAGACAGTTTATTCACTGGTTGCAAGGAGCAAACAAATTTAAGAAGATGGTAGTTTTATTTCATAAAGCCTGAAGCAAACTATCGCCCTGGCTAGCAGCTGTGCTATTTTATTTCAAATCCCTGATGTATACAGTAAAGGACCAAAGGACCAAACTTGTCATCAGTCTGATGTTGCAGCCAGATTCAATTCTCAATATCAAGGAGAACAGAAATAATTTATGAAAAGAATGTTACAAACTGAAAAAAAAATGCATGTAAATCTTCCCACAATACACATCAAATAACAAACTATACAGAAAGGTCTCAATGTTACCTTGGGGGAACAAAACACCACCACCACCACATCTTAGAATACTTTTTTTTGCTGTGGTTTGCAAAATCAGTCACTGTTCCTGGGACTTTGTACATTGTTACAAAGACTTTAAAAACAAAAAGAGAAAAGGAAATTAATCGGCAATGAGCCAACAATGAGAAAATTAAGCCAAAACCATGTCAAAAAAAGGTTTTTACTGCTCTGCCACAATACAAAGCATAGCAGAAATGCTAATGACTCCTTTGACACTTTGCCCTAGAAACCCTTGCAATTCCAAGAGTAAGGAAAGAAGAGAAAGATAAAAATAATGCCACATACGTGCTGTTGAGTTTATGTTCTATAAAGCATGCAGACAACCAGTTATTCTATGTTATCCTCAACAGTCACTCCACTAACTTAGACTGGAGATGCTGCTCTCCAAATTTCTGCACATTGTGTAGGCATGCTCTAGAACTACACTAACATTTCTATCAAGGAAACAAGTTTAACTTAGTTGAAATGTATTTTATGTATAAAGACCACACTGCTGCCTTTGAAGTTGCCCTCTCACTAAGTGCACTATCAGGACTCAGCAAAAGAGAAGAGACAGGCCCATCCAAGAGGCCATGTGGAATTCTTTACCATGTGGAGCACACATTAAAACATTTTTTCTTCCTTCTCCAGCATGGAGAAACTGACATCCAAATTAATGAGGTCCTTTTCCATTAAAAGAACTTGTTAGTTCCTAAATGATAAACTATACTGACAATAGCAAGAACAAATTACAGGATGACTGGGGTCTAGTTAGTTGGTAACGGGCAGCAGAGGTGCAAGATCCTGCTGACAATTCTTTCTCTGCCTTTGACTCACCATATAGTAGAAAATACTGTAAGCATTTCTTTCACATCATCTGGGAAGTTGTTATCATCTTCACTTCACTTACTGTATGAGGTGCAAAGTCATCTTCCTAGCATTTTTAGTGGTATTTCTGCCTTATACTGTGCCACATAGAGTTCAATTGGAGCAGAAGCCCAATCTGCTGGATATCACAGAAATCTGTATGTAACAACTCTGCTACAGAAAGTATTTAATGCAGTGGAGAAAATCACTTGAATCCAGGAACATGCAGAACCTCCAAGGAGAGGACAGCCTTTCTGCTAAGGCATTGTTTATTAACTACTCCAGAACAGTCTCTCTAACCATAACACATTTACCACTTCACTATGTAAGTGAACAATCTTTTGAAGGAAACAAATTATTTCAGCCCTGTTTTACTAAAAGGTAAACAGAGTATAACTCACAATTATTGGATCGACACTTAGGTCAATCCTGTCTTATATTTGACTGACCCACCAGGCCAACTTCTCTGCAGGATTAACATAGACTGTGTCAGAAAAAGGTCTGCTGCCTCAAGAAAGCAGGAAAGATGGGAAAGCACAGTGTGCATGACTGCAGGAGTTGCACAATGCATCTCCTTACAGGTACAAACCATTCTTTTAAATCCCAGGTTTCTAGTAAACTCCCTGCATTTACTGCTGAGTCTTGAGCCTCTGAAGTCAGTTACGAAACTGCTACTCGCTTGCTCTGGACAAGTGTGGGCCTGCACAGTAAACGGCCCTATGGAGGCGTCTGCCGAGAAGCACTCATGATACTGCCAGTCAGCGACATTCTGCCCTACCCTGACTCACGCTGTCATCTAAAATAATCCAGTCAGAAGTTACAGAACCAATTCAGCATGCAAGAGGCTAAACCATGAGCACCTGTCTGCTGGCATGCAGTCTCCAGCGGAGCAGCAAGGAGAAAATCCCCAAAGAGACCAGAAGCTGAACAATGGGGAAGTTGGTTCTTCTCCAAGAAACCTTCTGTTGGAAGAATATTCTCTTGAAGGCGCAATAGTTTTGCAGTCTTTCAGACTAGTATTATTGGACAGACCACATCATGAAATAATGTGCAATCCTTTTGTAAAGCAACATGTTCTTATTGAAGCTTCCTACATACTGACTGATATATGCAGCACCTTACAATGCATATCATTACACATACCTTCACAATATTAGATATAAACAGCATAAATAAAATTATCGAATCCAATTTAGATTTCTTAACAAGCACTGTGAAAAGAACCCTCTTTCTGGTCAGCGATATTACTTGGGGACTATCGGCACTTCTCAGCAAAAACTGAAGCAACGTACTCAGGTTCCCTGTCAGGTGAGGAATCCCCTATAGCTTCTACGATGGGCACAGCCACCAAGGGGCTCGTGAGCGGTCACTGCCCCTGGTGCCTGCCAGGCTGCACTGCTCCATGCTGAGGGGAGAGGGCTGAGCCCGAGAGGCTGCTTCCCTCCCTCTAGCCTGTGCTGAGCCCTGCTCCTGTGAGTGGCTCCCTGAGCAATGGCCATGTACACTCACAATAAGGAAAAAGAAAAAAAAAAGAAAAAAAAAAGTAATTTTAGCAACTACCTGCAAGACTTGGCGGTGCAAATATAACTGAGCTCTGAAGTCTTATTCTTTTTCTCCTTCTAGCTTATCAAAACTTTTCCAGACCAGCTCTCAAATAAAAACATATTTTCCCAGGAGCCATATCTATATTCCTATCAAAGCCACAAAGCCCAGTGGCAACAGCCACCTGCTTTCACCTTTGCTGAATTAACATCCATGGCTGATGGTGGAGATGCATTTCCTTTACAGCAGCAAGAACTGCTTGCCAGTCTGCCCTAAAGTAACCTGCACTCTGCTCCTTACCAAGCTCAAGAGAAGAAAACTCTGCTCCTGTCACCCCCGGGAAGCCCACACAAAAACACTTAGGTTCTTCATGCCATAACTGCTAGAGCCCTCATCCTGTGTCTCACCCAAAAGCCAGGAAGTCTCTGATGTTGGACGGAACACCAATCTTTTGCTATCTGCAAAACACACGGCTATGCAGAAAGGCAGCAGTATTTAATCCTTGGAGAAGGCTTTAGAGCAGGCGCCTCACACTGACTCTGCAAATTGAGCTGCCTGCGCTGCGCCTGTACGTGTCCACTGTGCACACCAGCACGGGGGAGCAGCAGAGCAAGCACTGGCCTTGCGTTCCCCGCCACTTCGCAGGCATTTTTCAGCAAGAGGAAGAGGTCAGAATGGGGGCCAATGCGCTGCCATTATACTTCTCTGGGATGCCAGATGAAGGTGGATAATGAGAGCTTGCATTTATTAAGAGCCTGCATCCACAGTACACCAGGGTTTTACAGACATGAACGAGTTTACATTAACCAGTATTTCAGACTGGAGATTACATTTGCCTGGAGGGTGTTCGACTGCCTTGTCTCAGGCAGAAGAGTTGTGCTCCTCGAGCTCCCACCTCAGCGCTAGCAGGAGGGACGCGGCAGCAATGCTCTTGCTCTCCTCGGGCACCAGGAATTGCTCCACGGAGCACCCAGGGCCCAAGAAAGTAAGTTGGGAGAAGCCACTCAGTGGTCTTTCAGTTCTGCAAATCCCATCTACCCTGCTCAAACCAACTCCTTCAGAATAAAAGGACAGTTTTGGGCTCTTACTAATTGAGGGAATTTCCCATTTCAACATGCTCAAGCCCCTGACAGCCCATTTACCAGAAAAGAGAGTTAGGAACGTGCTGACTGGCCTAGGTACTGGGCCTTTCCAGGCTCCTGCTGACAAGATCCCAGCTTCACTGCTCAGTGAGCAGGGTTGGGTGAGCTCATATGAAGTCACACAGTGCTGTTTTCTCTCCTCAGGATTTTTGCTTATTTGCTAGGAAAATAGGGATTTCTTAGCACTTTTAGTTTTGCGCTTATGCCCAGTTTTTCTCAGAGCATGGGGCTATTTTATGAAGACAACTTAACCTGTCTCAGAGTATCAGTAATAAAATCAGAATCAGCTGTGACCTAGACGGGTTAGTTTGGATACTCAGAAAACTAGTGACTTATTACTCTCTCCAGCATTTAGAGAGGTCTGAGAAAACAAAACAAAACAAAAAAAGCCATAGAAATTTCTCTTTTCAGAAGCTGCAAAATTCAGTGAACTAAAACAAACATTTGATTTTCCTAGTAATTGAGTACAAAAAAAAATACTTCTCAAGATTTGAAAACAGGCATTTCCATTCATTAAACTGCTTATAATGTCCATCTTCAGTTGCATCCCAGCGTGATGTAAATCAATGCAGATTATCTGGAATCAATTCGTAAATCAATTATAATTATCTAGAAATAATTAATTTACCCTCAAGAGCATTTCTTAAGATCTTAGTTTTTTCTTTAGAGGGAGGGTAGGAACCCAGCAAATTCTGGATTTTCTTTAATTAGGCTGAATGCACAAGCACAATCTGTTAATTTAAGAACCACCAGTCCTTGAACCTGCTCTTTAACAGCATGTTTAAACATGACTATTCAAAACCCCCATGTGCATGGATGCTCTCAGCTTTGCTTTTTCAAAGCATAAGTAATTTTTCAGCATTATCTTCCCCAGAATCTCAAAATAATAAACTCTTTGGAACCAAATCTGCTAGAGCTTTGCAAATATTCTAAACTTCTATGCACACAGCTTGGAATGGGTTATAAAATCATTTAATAAACTGTGACATTTAGTTTTTTTACTCCTCATCTGAAGCAATTCTGGGTTCGGGAATCTGCAAGTCTGGAACTGGAAAAGCTGGTTTGGAAAAGCTGTTGTAAAATAGGTTAATTCCTCTTCTGCTGTCACAAGCCAGAAAACATTATGAGGTCCCAGTATACTTTATTGAATAGCAAAGGGGAAAAGAACTGAGCTGGAAGCCAGAAAATCCTGAGTCCTGACCATACACTAACAGAGAATACCACCAAGATTCCCCTGCATATAAACTAACTTTTAAGTCACAGAAAACTTTATCAGATATGACATAGGGATAAATATGTAAAGGAGACAAAAAAAGAAAGGGTATCTAGGACTATATCCTCATCTTTAAGAAAATCCTTCTAAAGCTCATCCACTCACACAACCCGCTTTCGGAAAAAAATACATTTGCTATTTGCCTTTCCTACCTGCACCCACATTCTCCTTCCAGACCCACCAGTCTAGGCGTTGTCCTCAGTTTCTACCGATGTAGATGTGTAACTTGCCAGTTAGCAGGTGCCAATCCTTCTTTAGCAGCTGTTTTATCTATAGGTTAAGACACTTCATTATTCCAGATATAGCTGAGACCTGAAGAGCTGTCATTGTCCATTGAGGTCTTTCCCTGTTGATTTGCTTTCTTCGGTTTTCTTCTCCCTGCCTCCTACATTTTTTTCCCCTCCCTCTAAAAACGACATTATTTATCTAACACGGTGAGAGCATCCTAAAAGAGCAGGTCATAAAACTGAAAACTGTTACTCATCGGTCTGTTATGAAACTGGTATTCTTATTTTCTGACTTCAATTCAGCTACAAATATCACAACCCAGCAGTTTGAGGCCCGAGACGCTTGGACCAGCAAGAAAGCTAAGTACGTCACAACAGGATAACACCAAAGTGACTTAAAAGATCTGAAAAATACCTGTGCTGTTTCTGCAGTTACTGAAATGCTCAGGGGACAAACACACCCAGCCCAAGGGAAGCTCCTGCCTTGCACATCTCTGAACACAGGACACCCTCAACATCAACCTCACCTGAGGGCAGCTTGTCTGACCCAGGCACCTGCAATCCAGCTATCCTGAAGGCAGTTCACATTTAATTTGGGCTTTGTGAGGCAGGAGAGAAAAAAAAAAAAAAAAAGTAATTCTGAGTTCCAGCTTGGTCTCAAGAATGCTAAGACCTCTGGGTGGTCTCACACCTGATCACTTGCTGGGTGCTGTCATTTCCTCAAAGCAACCAAAGTGACTTGGATCATCTTTGTGCAAACCTCTTTATAAGAGGGAGAGGAAAAAAAAAAGGGGCATAACATGCATAATGTGAACACATGCTAGATGCCATGATGCTAAAAAAGCAGCTTATTGTCCTCAGAATGGCACTTTTGATACATCCACTTGTATCATCATTAAATATGAAGCAGTCTGGAAGAATTTTGTTTGCTACTGTATTGCTCTTAATGATACAACTAAAGAAATACACCCTTGTTCATGGTCTTTAGCTTAATTTCACAAGTTTTAGCCTCCACGCTTTGTCCCCTGGCAGCAGAAGAGACGATTTCTACAGTGCTAGAGCTCCGAAGGTCCATGCACCTAAAACTTTGACCATTTTTTCCAACTGTATCAAGTAACACAATAAAAGATATTACCTCCCTCTGTAAACTTCCCTGTCACTTAGTTATGAGCCTCAGCCCAGACAGTTCTCTCGCTCTCACCCACATATTTGCATTCATTGCAATATTTGAAAATGGCCAAAACAGTTTTTCTAACAAAAGTTATGCATTTGTTTTTGAAAAAGAACAGCACCATCAAGATTCACAACAGGCATGGTAATGGGAAGCCTTAGTTCTCATCCATTAGCAAAACTGGCTTCCGTGTAAACAACTGCAAGAACAAAACTAGAAGTGGGATTTTTCCAGCACCCAGAAAAGCAGGAGGAGAAGCAGCAACTGCCGCCAAGCGAAATGCGACTGGGACCAGCTGAACCAGCTGTGCAGACCACAGAGGTTGGCGGGCAAGCATGTTGGAAGGTGCCATCCCTGCCGTGACCTAAGATGCCCAACAAGGATGTACCCACATGGAACTGACTGCTCCTGCACCCAGCCAGGCGCGTGCATATGCCAAGCAGTAATGGAGTCCTTGGCTGGAATTTAAGAGGGAATTTATTTCTATTTCACAGATGGTCCTTTCTCTTTCACTTTCTTTGAGCATATCAAAGTGCAGTCCGATTTTCTTCTCACTTAGGTCAGAGTTACCAAAGTTACCAAGTTCCCAAAGAGAAATTGTTGACGATATAAACTGATGCAAAGTTGGTTATTAGAACATTATTTTCTCCATCGAGCACTTAGGAAACACTTAGGAAAAGCACAGTTTCCGTTTGAACAACAGAATAATCATTGAAGAAATAAATTATATTACCAAATTAGACCAATACCTGTGCGCTTCCTCGCACCTTGCTTCAGCAGGCAGCTGCACGAGGCAGGCTGTAGCACGTTGCCATAAGCGAGTGCCATGGGAAAGCCTCTGCCAGCTAAGAGTAGGCATTTCTTTTTTCAGTTGAACATAATTTTGAAAAATTCTTTATTTATTCCCCATCTTTGGTCACTCAAACACTAACAGAAAAAAAAAGGAGAAGGAAGAAGCAAACCTGTGATTTGTGATGTCTGCTGCTCTCATCCCCATTTACTGGCTCGTGTCAGCCAGTCCTCAAGCCCCGAGCACACCAACGTCACAAACTTGAGCTAAAAGAAACTTCCCAAAGGATTTGAGCTTGGCTTCTCTCTGCTCTTTATTGAGATTTTACCACAGATGTAAACAGGAGCAGACTTTGGTCAGGGAAAGACTCACGGTATCTTTTCTCATCAACCAAGGGTAATTAAAAGTAGACCTATCCACATCACTCACCAAACCAAAACGAGCCTCCTAGACCATTTCGCCACCATACCTAGAAAAGCTGTGGGATCTGGAACCAGGTAATATCTTGATGCATATATCTTTTATAAACATTTAATTCTCACAGGGCCTTGGCTTCTTATAAAGTTGTAATTTAGTTTTACACTTTTCTGTTGGTCTATTAAGTTTTGTAAGGAGCTGGCCAGTATACCCTCATTTCTTATTTCTTCTGTGGGAATTTGCACATATTATAGCCCAGAGGATGCAAATGGAGCAGGAGTTCTGCGCAGTAACAAAGTCTGTGAGGCTACTTCCTACACAGCACGCGAGAACAACTCCAAGCAGCGACACTTTCTTGCCAGTACTCATCCTGTCTTCCCAGGGCAAAGCTGAAGTCAAACCATATGTCTCTATAGGAAGATATAGGGTTGGCATCAAGAAAATGAGAATGATTTAGAACAAATGAAGCAGCAAGAGCATGTATGTGTAAGGTCATAGGCCAAAGCAACCTGCAACATTTGTAAGCTCATCAGTTGTGAAAAAAATTGCTTGCTGAAAAGAACAAGAGCTAACACCAAACTCACTGCAGCCATCCATGGACAACGTGCATTAAGAGCAAGAAACTGAAAGTCCAGATTCTCACCCTACGTTATATCCCTCTGGGCCACACAGTTTGACCCACAACACTGATTTATTTAAAAAGCACAAACCTGCAAGACTTCTGGTATTTTGAATGGAAAAAGCTCAAGCTATCTCTAATCCCAAAAGTAAGGTCCTTAGGACACATTTTAAAAAATACAAGCTGGCATCAGGCCCAATACAACATAAAGAGGTGCACCAGCAGCACTGTGGCTGCTTCTGCGCTTCCATCTCCACACACTTAACCGACATTTAGAAAAGGACAGTCACTGCCAGCCAACGACTTCAGCCTGGACATAAGTAAGGATGGCATCTGTCTAATGTCATCCTAATGATAAAACCAAATTTAATTCAGTAGACCCAAAGTGTGCACTGCAGTATACAGGAGTAAAAGCTGCCACTCCTCATACGCACTGGGATTACTTGCAGGGGAGCATCTAGGGGAGAACGAAGGCAATGGCAGAATTACTCTGTACAGCTTACAAATCACCTTCAGAAAGTAAGATTAAAAACAAAATTCTCACCAGATTCTACAGGAAACATGCATGTAATCATGCAGAGGGGATGGAAGGGCATAAATCAAGCTATAGTACCCCGAAGTCCCTTGTTTCTGTACGTATACACAGCTGCACCCTCTGAAATTAAAGCTATTTCCATCACTACATTTAGTGAGCCCAAAGCTAGTGTTAAGTTCCCACATGTAAGCAGTAATGAGATAATGAATATCAAGCACACCTAACCTCAAAACTGATCACAGGAAAGAACATAAAAGAAAACACTTCTGCAATGCTTCATCATGCTCCTTTTGCTTCTACTCCATTTCTTTTCCTCCTCCCATGTCTCTGACAGGCATCCAGCACTTCAGCAAAGTGATTCCCAACTTACGCCTCAGTTCTGCTCTCCTGTAAAAGTGAAGAATGATAATGGAGGACTTGCACTCTTGGTCCCTCGTGCCTTGCTGTATCCTTGGTACTTCCTGAAACGTTCTACCTCACTTCTCGAGCAACAAATGACAGAGTGTGACTGCATGTGTCAAGCCTCTATCCCTTTGTATGCTTAGAGGGAGGAAACATTAATGTTTAACAAGACTAACTCTAACAAAGCCTTTCACTGCAATCTGACATGCTGATTTGAAGGGACAGGTGTGTTAGAAATCTGGCAAAGCAAAGTTTCCTGAGAAATGCCTGGGACTAGGAAAAAATCTGTTTTCTTGTATTGTGGTTTTTCTTTTTTTAGTTGCAGGAAACAACAGCTTACAACTCACTCTTCAACCTTTGAACTGAGACAATCTGATTGCATATTATTAGTTAACTCATGCAAGCTGCAATAGTTACACCAAACCGCAAACACAGAGAGATATTGAACAAGCCGGCCAGACTGAAGTCCTATCTTGAAATTCACTTGCATGACAGTAGTGTCCAGAGAGAAAAGGGAGAGGTTAAAACTCCCCATTAAAATGCCCTCCAGCCTCTTGCACCAGTTTCAAAAGGACACAGCCTATGTGCCATCTCCCCTATTTGCCTGCGTGGACATGAAATAGTTTTCCCAATCAGTAGCAAATCAAGTTTCCAATGAGAGAGATCCGCTGCACAGAGGCACAGCTGCTTGGCAAAGTCCCTCTTCACAGAAAAAAAAAAGGCGAGTTGCCTGGGGTTACTGAGGTTGGGATAACATAGGAGGATTAGACAACAATTCCCATAATTGAACATTGCCAGTACCACCCTGTTCCACTGCATAAGCAATCCAGCTGCCTTCCAGAGGCTGTCAGAAAAATCTTCCGAAATTTTCTGAGAGAATCTGTAATATAAAGCCTTTTATCCTCCTGCTGCTTGACTTCTGTTTTCAAGGTTCAAATACTAAAGAAATTACCTGAAAAAAAAAGGCTCCGAGAAATTCTGATGCAGAAAGGGCTTATTCTATGAATCCAAAATGCAAAATACAATTTTCATTTATTAGCTGCTGTTAGACAGCTGTTCAGCGTAGAAGTACATTCCCAGGCTAGTGCCAGGAGCGTGGAAGGCAATGCCATGCTAAGTGTCTTGCTTTGCAACATTAACATTCTCTGCCCAAATCTAAGGAGAGAACTAACGAATCTTTTTCCTCAGGACTTTTCTACAGCTTCTTCACAATAAAGTATTAGCACAAATTAAAGCTCACCATTAATACAATAATGATAAAAAGTTTCCTTTTTTTTTTTTCTAGTCATTCTTTTCTAGACTGTTTCTCTTACAGCACTTGATGAGTAACGTTTGGACATGCTAGGCAAAAATCCGATATCTGCATAACGATAAATTTCTAAACAATTTTTCTAATATTTATAAATTTCTTCCAAATAAGCAGTCAGGTTATTTGGGACAAGAGCACACATCTCCATTGACTCAAACACAATTTTATAAAGCGGCTCAACAAATAAAAAAATAATAAATAACTAAACAAGCAATACATGACTATTGGGAACATCTTACCTCTTACCATCATGACATTTAGCTGTGCTTTCAGTACAGAAGTCCATCCTACGCAATACAGGAATCAGCTGCACTGTGGTCAGCAGCTTCCATGGATGGACTTTTACTGCATTTGCTTCTGATGGTCCCCCTGTTTTGAGGCTGAATTCCATGATCAGTTTTATACACCACAGGAATCACAGGGAAAGTTTTGAAAAAGTCCCAGCTAATGCAAAACGTAAAGAAAGCTGGAGGACCCTGAAGTCCTGTAAGTAGCTCATGTCCACATCCCCACTCTTGGAAATTCTGGCCTTTACATGGCTAGCGATACTGTGACAATGAGCCGCGCTGCTCTTGCCCGGGGACCAGGTCTCATGCCAGCCAGGCTCTGTGAAAGAACTATTACTGAAACATTCTCTTGCTTTAAGTCTCTAGGCAATACGGGCTTTTCTTTCCCCACATATGCACTGCAATGATTCCATTAGCTCCCATTTTCCTACTTGCAAGAAAATAGAATCATAGAATGCCTAAGGTTGGAAGGGATCTCTGGAGGTCATCTAGCCCAACCCCCCTGCACACACAGGGCCACCTAGAGCACGTGGCACAGGACTGCATCCAAGCGGGTCTTGAAGATCTCCAGAGAAGGAGACTCCACAACCTCTCTGGGCAGCCTGTTCCAGTGCTCTGTCACCCTCATGAAGCTCTTCCTTAAGTTCCCGTGGAACTTTTTATGCTTCAATTTATGGCCATTTCCTCTGGTTCTGTCAGTGACCACCAGTGAAAAGAGGCCAGCCCCATCTTCCTCATTGCCTCCCTTGAGGCACTTATAGACACAGATCAGATCCCCTCTCAGCCTTCTCTTCTCCAGGCTGAACAAGGCCAGCTCCCTCAGCCTCTCCTCATAGGGCAGATGTTCCAGGCCGCTGATCATCCTCGTGGCCCTGCGCTGGACTCTCTCCAGCAGCTCCACATCCCTCTTGTACTGGGGGGCCCAGAACTGGACACAGTACTCCAGATGTGGCCTGACCAGGGCTGAGTAGAGGGGGAAGATCACCTCCCTCGACCTACTGGAGATGCTCCTCTTAATGCACCCCAGGATGCCATTGGCCTTCTTGGCCACGAGGGCAACTGCTGCCTCATGGTCAACCTGTCGTCCACCATGACGCCCAGGTCCTTCTCAGCAGAGCTGCTCTCCAGCAGGTCGGTCCCCAGCCTGTACTGGTGTCTGGGGTTATTCCTCCCCAGGTGCAGGACCGTGCACTTGGCCTTGTTGAATTTCATGAGGTTTTTGACCACCCAGTTGTTTAGTCTGTCCAGGTCCCTCTGGATGGCAGCACAGCCCTCTGTTTCATTTGTTTTTAAAGGGCATCTGCTGTTGATGTTCCTCAAGGGCCAATACAAGGGTGACCTTCAATGTAGAGACTGAACTTTGGCTAATGCCCAGTTACCATGCACAGTGGCATCTGCTCAATAGTTATTCTGCTATCTACACGAAAAACTCCCGTGAGAACGAATGCAAGAATGCTGCGTCAATTCATTTCTTGCTTGGGACAAAGAGCCTTTTCCAACTGAGGAAGCAACACTAATTCTTTCACTTATCTTTATTTCCGCATGTTCGAGCCTTCTTTGAATCTTACTTTTTTTTACCAAATTCTGTTACACCTTCTTTATATTTTCTGTTCTGTTCAAGCGGAAAATATCTTTTTAGGATAACTAAACAGAGCAGGGAACTGGTAAGAGAACACACAGTCTTTCATTTCTAAACCAGAGATCAAATCTAGACTGATTAGGGCACTGAACAGGGATTGTTCTCCCCTGTCAAGGGCTTTTCAATGGCCTAAGTGTAGCGGGACCGGCTCCCAACAGGTAGCTACATCCAGACCACAATCCACCCTTAGCAATGCTGGTGACTCGTACCCTTACTGGCCTTGCTAGGGAGGCCGTCAGCATCTTCCTGGCCCAGGAAGCAACAGGTTGGGCATCTCACGTGCACTCCTGGCCACGGGCCAGTGCCCAAGGCTACAGCCCCATGCCGCTCGCTCGCGCTCCATGGAACGGCTGAGCTGTGGGGCCAGCGCAAACACGCCACCGGACACGTTACGCTAACGGAGCTGACAAATTGCTGGCGACAGGCGGAACGAACTCACCTGCTGCCAGGAGATAGAACCCAAAGCCTGTAATTAGAGGCTTGCAAGTAACCAGCTCAGTTATCTCTTGTTCTTTCCAGGCAGAGAGAGATGCAACTGCGAGATCAAAGCCATCTTAATGGAAATCTGATTACTAGCGAACACACAAGTGACTCCTTCAAAGACATTAGCAGGCTATTGAAAGCAGGAAAAAAAAAAGAAAATAAAGGCACAATACTTTGTGAACAAGATCTGGGGAATCCGCAACAGCCCAGATTTGGGATTTCATCAGCAAGAGTATATTTGTTTCAATAATCCAACTAAATTATTTAGAAAGGTGAAGTGTGATGAGTATTGTTAGAGCAGTAGCTCAAGGGCTGCCACTGCGTGCTCACAGCGTTGAGCACACGTCGTCCTTCGCTAGCGCACACAGAGGTCTTGCTGCATGCAACACACTGACACTAGTGACCACAGCGCATCACGGCATCACAACGTTCAGCTAGGGCGACAGCCTTCCTGGGTAGACATCAGATGATTTCAGTTTTCCTCCAACTGAGCTGCATAGTCCTTCTACACAGCTGGTACCAAGGCCAGTTTCCACTTTGGCTCGCTTCCCCAAGCCAGCTCAGGGAATCAGAATGAAACAATCTTTGTTCTACTGCCTTATGCCAGTCCCTAAATTCACCACACAGCAGCACAGCTCCTTGCAGTGAACTTCGTTTTTGTGCTGTGAATGGAAATTAGAAGACCATCACCTTCATCTGCCTATCAAGAATTTGAGAACAACTGTAATGACATTATTCTAGCCATCTTATAAACTGCATATATATTGCATTAGCCTATTTTTTGAGCAGTCTAAGTATTCCTTTTATGAAAGTAGATATTTTGTTTCTTGACTATATATAATTTTTTTCCAGATTAATAGAAATTCAGCCCAAAATTATTAATGGAGAAATTACAGAAAATCAAAATCTAAATATTCTAAATAATTCTGCCTAGCAGGAAGACAGATCTCCCCATCGCAGTTCTGCTCACAAGACAGGATTCATGGTTTATGCCAGGCTATGGCATAAAGATTAAAGATAATGTAAATATTTGCCGCTCGCTTTCACAGTTTAAGAAACGAAAGACAAAGTAACCAAATGAAAGATTTAGCCTTGGAATAATGCGACAATGCCACTAAGGAGGTCACTAGCAGGGACAGAACTGCGGGCAGCCTCGACCTGTGTGTCTGGATTGTTAATTTACCATTACATTGCAGGCCAGCATATCCCTTGCTAGAGTGTTTAAACGCAAAACAGATATAAAATAAGATTTTCCTTTAAACAGAAACAGAAATCAACAGCTAAAAATCTCTCACAGGGCTTCTACCCTGAATTTTTCAGAATTTAATTTATATTTTCCTTTTTTATATATATTTCTGGTTGGAAAAGTTCAGAATTCAACGGCAGATGTCCTAAACCAAGCCAGGATTTGGCATCACTGCTACACTGCCCTGCAGCTCACTGCTAGGAGCAAAGCCAACTCTCCACAGTTTTGTCCTCCCTTTGAGCTTCTCCACCCATAGATGGAGAAGCCACCATCCCACCTCTGGAGGAGCTGGCTGTAACAAATGGATAGGCTACAGGGTAAAGTGAGAGGGTTTTGGAACCACCAGGCCTATCCCAGCCCCACAGGAGTGGGCTTGTCCTGTGTGCAGGCCATGGGCCAAATCTGTCAGCACTGTTTTGCAAAGGCTGGGGCTGGGAACAAGACTCTCTCTCCAAGTCTGTTAAATCGAGACTGCAGTTGAGTTGTCTATTTCTATTCCAAAGCTATATCCCCAAGCAGGATTCCCCAAAGAAAACTTCTCATCACCAAAATGCTATCTTTCAGCAGTCCAAAATAGAGGCAAAGGGAACAATAAGTGACATTCAATGTACTAATTTCTGAGTGAAAGTTGTTACTTACAAGCATCTGCACTACTGTGTACAATTGCATCACAGCCTTCTGAGGGACTAGAGCTCTGTTAGGATACTGTCTCTTAGCCAAGAGTAAATATGTACACATTTGCAAGTGTACTTTGTTTTCTGTCCAGATCTAAACAAATTAATTTCCTTTAGGACTGCCAGGTTTCAAGACTCAAATTGTCCTTTGCTAGGATATTGAGTTTACAGGACATGTCACAGGGTAGTGGGACAGGCTATTTGTTTTCCCCTTGGTGAAGCTGATCTACTTAGTCTGCAAATGATGCTACAGAAAGAAGAATAAATATGCAAAGGAACAAAAATGAGCCTTGTACTCTCCATCCAACCCTTTCACATTTGCTACCAGCTCTGCAACGTGAGGCAGTCTCTGAGAGATGCCCAAAGCAGAGATAGATACAAAATACACTCTGGGAGATTAGCGCAGCAGAAAAGAGTTATGGGGACCTATATGAAAAGCGGTATGTGGAGATATGTGATCCTAAGGGTCAAGCCTTCTGCAGCCTACACAATGCCCTCAGCACAGTCCTTCCTTGCAACCACTTCTTGCCACAAGCAGTCAGTGAGCTGCAACAGCTTGACAGAAGAACGTCAGAAATGGACCTTTTCCTGACACCTTAATTCCTCCAGTTCCCACTCAAAACAGCACTCAGCCCAGCAAAGTTCTCTGAGTCAGAACACAGGTTACCTGTTGTTGAACAAAAACTCTGTTCCAAACACAGGCAAACTTTGCTTGGAGCCTACAAAACCTGCAGTTCACTTACCTATCCAGAGTGTCCTGTGGTACTTTACTCCCTCCGGCTCTGCTGTTGACACTGGCATTCTTGTTGGCAGTCATGGTCATTTCTGCTTTCTGGAAATTGGGATACCTGCAAGAAGAAACATCAGCTAAGCTCTGACAGATCCAAATGAAAATCAGCCTTTCAAGACTGCCAGAATAATATTTCTGAAATACGCTGGGGAAAGGGAGAACTCTGGACTGCCTTTCTATCTTATTTCCTAGCAATATGGGGACATTATATTTGGTAATGAATCAAAAGCTGTAAATTAAATATTGGCCACAATAAAAGCCATGCACATCTTGTTCTACTTTCTAGAATTCCCTGTATGAGGCAAGACTAATGTCTCCCCGACTGCACTAACTCCTACCTGATGGGCTGCTTCAAAAGAGAAGTTAAAAAGCTCCTACAAGCTGACAAGTGTAGTTTGTTCTGCTGCATGCCCAGCAAAAAGAATATTAGGTGCATGGAGGAAAGTTTAAATAGAAATGGCAGACAGTATGGAGAAAATCCTTGCAACTGATTTCCCACAACACTTATCAAAACAGTCAACAGATACCTCAGATTGATTTTCTCCTGTAAATGGGTTTAGAACCAGAAGAAATTGAGGGAAAAATATTCTGGAAAAAATCTCCCAGATAAGCAAGGAGAGGAAGTGATTGGCATCTCTGCCTTTTCAAGATATCCCAAGGAACAGCCGAGTGGCCAGCTGTGCTCCCCGTGCCCCGACGCGGTGCTGGGTTGTTTCTGCGACATTGCTGCCTACGTGCTGGGAAGCAGCCCGGGAGCAGGACCAGGTTTGCTCGGAGCCTACTGATGGGCCTCCTGGGCTGAGCCTGGCAGGAGCAGGTCAAGAGATGGGCCAGGCTGTAAAGCCAAGGATGGAAAAGGCTACTACTGTACCTCCCTGGTAACTAGATCCCCCACATCACGAGTGCCTCTGTCATTACAAACCCTAGAGAAACATTTTACAAAGCGAGGGATGAATGTATTTTTATAAATGCCCTGAGATGGGCTGGTACTTATGCCACCTGACACTGTGTGCGTTATTTGTCAAGGCTCTGTGGCTCTTCTGGCAATATGCTCCAAGCGTTTGCTGTGATGGTCCTTAGTTTGTAGACTAAAATAAGTACCTTGGTTTGCAAAATTACCACCCAGGATCTGACCAGAACTACCAATTTTAGACCCATTAGTGGTATAGCTAAAGCAAAAATAAGGAGTATTACAAAACTTCGTGTTTACCCAAGCCCACAGTAAATCCAGGCTGCTTGAAAAGAAACTGTAGCGTGGTGCTGCGAGTGGGGACTGGCAGCACACAGAGCTCCTGCTGGGCACAAACATGGCAAGCGACCTTGCACGCATCCACTCGCTGAGATCGAGCACAGATCTTTGTGCCAGTTGGTAACATTTTCTACACTAAAGCTCCCCACATTCCTCTTGCATCTCAGTGTTATTGTTGCTGGTACATTATCAAGATAATGGGGCTGCAAGGAACTGCCTGTTCTGATTGGGAAAGGGCTTTCTTGAGAAAATAAAAAATGACAAGCCCCGTGACATGGGCCAGACTTTCTAGGATTGTGCATTCCACAGGCAGCTTCTCTAATATTTCCCATCCATCAGATCTGTGCTCTTCCTGTGTTAAAGTTGCTGTAAGCACTAATACAAGGTGAGAGGAAAAAAAAAAAAAAAAAAAAAAAAAGAACATGGCACGAATGATAACTATTAGCATGCATGTCACAACCATTTTGCAACATTCACTTTTGTAGAAGACCAAAAAAGGCTGACTGGAGGCTCAAAAATGCGAGAGACTTAACTGGCACAAATTGGCACTATTGTGATAGGAAACCACAATACAAAAGCACAGGTAGAGTCCGTGCATCTTCCACTTCTTTCACAGTCAAAACCCTAACAGGAAAAAAAAAAATCATACATACATGCAGCACCGTGTTTGCTTTTTATGGAAGCTTGGCATTTCTGAAATTTTGCTTTCCCAAATGCTTTGTAAAATCATTATTTTATACGTAATACACACACTTTCTGTAAAAAAAATACAATTACATAAGACCCACATTTCAAAGTTACCTTAAATGCCAAATAGACCAAATAAGTTTGTTTTCAGAAAGAGGAGAACCAAGTTCTAAAGGGGAATTTTATAAGATATGTCAAATTTAGTTGCAGAAGCACATAATACAGATAAGTGTCTCATACACATAGTGATGTCATCTGGCTTTTCTAGACACTTTTAATGTTTATCTTGCACAAACGTTTTGTTGCAGGTGATGTTGGTATCATTCCAACCATGCAGAGAAAATCTAAATAACTTGAAAAAAAGTCAATCAACAACTTACTGAGGGGCCTAGAAGCACAGTCACAAATATTCAATCATTTAAGGGCTTAATGAAACAACAACAGTAAAAGAGACAGAGAGGAGGGAAGAAAACCCTAACTTTTGTGGTCATGTAGCAAGTTATTTCTGGGCCTTTGAACAAGTCTAACAGTCCAGATAGTTTACATGTATGGTAAAAGTCATATTCCATGGCCTCGCACGAGAGCATTCGCCATCACAGTATTTGCATTTGGTTCTTCACAGAGCAATGAAAAACAAAAGCTCTTGAGTACTGTGACATACTGTAAAAAAATCCAAAAATAGTCATGCCACAGGATCTGCATTGCCTAGTTAGCCACATAAGTACACTTTGTACGAGACGCACAGATTTCTGACTCGTAGCTTTACAGAATGACTGTGAAGCTGTTACCGAGCCCCTTGCGCTTCACTCCACAAGCCGCCCCGCCAGCCTCACTGCGCCAACTCTCTAAATGGTCATTTAATGACCCAGGGTGCTCCAGGAAGTTGATCCATGGTCATTATTAAATCTGTTTTGTCTAAACCTCCAGCCACCACTGGGCAGTATTAAGAGGGACAAATAAAAGAAATGGTGCAACAGGAACATAGGATCTGCTGCTAGCACTAGCCAACTTCCACCATCCTGACCGACAATAACTGCTTCAGAGCAGGTATTTTCTAAAACATTTTTATTACCTCAGGAAGCCCTGAAGACAGCATATGTCCCTGCTTTTAAAGGTCTCCTTCCACTTCCAAAATGTATACACAAATGACCTGAATTATCATATCTCAATTCCTACTCTAGAAAGCAGAAGCAAATCAGAACTTGTCTGTACAAGGAAAGTTTACAGCAGTCTAATTTTCTTTTCTTCTCCACACCACCTCTCCATGCAGAGGGTCTTAATCTGTGCTTAGAGTAAACACCTTTCCAAAGTACATTGAATAAAGGGAAGCTAAGGTGTATGTAAATAGCAAATTATCTCATAGCAGACACTGAGCTATAAATGAGTAACTGAGCCAAATGAGTAACTTATCTTACTGTTGACTGTGCAAATAGACTCTCGAGCTTCCTCCCTGCTACCCCAAGAGACAAACGTGAAGTTTATACTCCTCACAAAGCTTGAAGATCCTTGTCTTGTGTTTTCACCTACTTGTGACAACATAGGAAATAGTGTCTCTGAGGAAAGCTGCAGAAAGAGGGATGCAGATCAAAGGTTTTAAAGCAGTCAACTTGGCTTGGGGCACTCACCAGTTTGCTATTTCCACAGCTCAGCCACTTTCAGAAGGCTACAGGACACCTTTTGGCCTGTCCGCCTCAGACTCCTTCTGCAGAGCCCTTCCTGAGCGCAGAGAGGAGAAACACAGGCCAAAGCCCAGGGTGCCCACAGAGACCTTTTGCTAGCAAAGCTCCACGCAGACATTTCAGCAATATCAACACGGTACCAATGCAAGGCTTCGTCCTCTTTCCGTGCCAGCAACAACAGGTAGCAAAGTGAGAGAGAGATCAGTACTTCTTGACTCCTTTCCCTCAACACGACACACCACAGACACACACACCAGTACGAGCCGTGTAAAAAGACACAGGCGGCCTGCCCATCTACACACCCGCAAACAGGCGAAGCAGCTCAAGGGAGTTTTTCTTCTGCCACCATGGGAGAAGGGAGGGAGAGGAAATCCCCTCACTTTGAATGGCAGATCCAAGCCTTTTTTGAAGCTTTGTCATTCATGTCAGGGCACGCTATGCTCTGGAGTAATCTGCCCCACTTCACCTTCAGTCCATTTCACAAAAGATGTAGGAAATAGCATTATAATAGGCAAAAGCCTCTGCCATACAACTCCAGAGGCTTTTTATTTTCTTACAGCACACAGTAAAGCAAATAAGGAGATGCAATAGCATTTTACTCTCAGATGAAATAAAGTCCTCCAAAACATCCAATAGGTCAGTTCTGCAAATAAAAGGTCACTCCCCTGGCAAGTTCACATCAGAGCTGGCACAGGAGGCTGGGGATACACATGTGGGTCCTCAGGAATAAGAACCTACTTATTTACCATAACTTTTGCTTCCTGGGATGTCCCTGGGCATAAGCTGTGTGTGTTCCCAGACTGCTTGTTCCTCCTGCAGCAGCTGAACTTATGTTTTGTGGTGCTCTCCTCCAAGGGCATCAAGCACAAGGCAAGAACAAACCACTCCTTTCAACTCTCTCACACTACAAAGCCAGCACTACCTTACAGCTCTGGGAAGAGGAGAGTCTCCACTGAGTTTTGCCTGTGAAGGCCACAGTTACTAAAGAGAAAAGTAAACATTCTTTAGATATCTGGTACTACCTGCTATCACCACAGGGGTGAAAAGAAACATGTTCTTTGGATAGTAAGAAAACAGTGAATTTCAGTCAATCAACTAACAGCTGCTATTTAATCAGAGTTGTTCCAGATTGCCATCCTAAAACTTTCTGACATACAAGCAAGCAAAAAATGCCTTATGTTCTCGGAGCAAGAGCTAACAGGGAGCCTTGTCGTTCCTCAGCAGATATGTAGCTAGCAGGTGACAGGACAGGAATTTACTATGCGCTCAGGGGGCTTTGCTAAGAGATAACTCTGGCATGCCGGCTCTGGCTGCAAATCTGCAGAGGGACAAGGTAGCTACTCTGGACAAGTTAGAGCAATAAAGCAGAAGTCCTGGATCCACATCCAGCATACGTAACTTCCTTTCTCCTGGTGGTAAGCAGAAGGAAACAGGCAAGCTGGCTAACAGCATTAGACAGAAATCTGAAACCATTTAAGGATCAAATATGTGAAAAGATCTGGGCAGTGTTTCACTCGGAAGGCTGTATGGAGCTATGATCCATATATACAGCTTAAAATAATAATAATTAAATTTCCTGGCCAATGCAAATTTTCCTAAGAAGGTGGAGAGGAAGGGAAGGGGGGGAAATAATGGGGGTCAGGAGGATTGACTAGAAGTCTTCAGCAGAAGGTGTGTGTGTGAGCTACTGTGGCAGTCCCACGCAACCGAACTCCCATTTCTCCCTAGCACTGTGCAGTAAAGTATAACCAAGTTCATTTCCATTAACAGAAGGCAAGCTGACATTGCTGTAAGGTGCTGTTTTAAGGTTCAAATAGCAGCTGAAGGTCTTATATGCTGCTTCCTCAGTAAGGTCCAGAACTGATGCACTCTCTTACTCTAAAACTCTTATGTTTAGATCACCACATCCTGCTGCTAATCATGTTACTGTTCTGAGTCAGTATCTCCATGAAACAGATCTGATCCATGATACTTGAGTTGCCAATACTAACACTGCAAGTGAAGCAACTATTAATTTTGATGGGCTGCCTCAGTATGATGATATAAGAGCATCCCAGGAGAATGAGGAACTGGGCTGGAGACCTCACGGATCTTTGTAGGAAATATCAGCCAAAACTGTCTTGGCTTGTACAAAGAGATGAGAACAACCTTGGGTCTGTCTTTTCTGCTCTTGGCAGTTACCCAGGGAATCTGTAGAAAGGCGCATAGAAGGTCTCAATTCCCCTGTATGCGCAGCACAACCAAAAGCGATCCTGGACACAGGTATTAGCTGCAGCAAACTGGATGGCAAGGAAGTCTGTTGTTTATATTAGGGATTTGTGCCAGAAGTATTCAGAAGTATCTGTTTAAATTCAGAGAAAAGAGGATGCTCTTGAGCTTAAAGCAAGAGCATCCTCTAGGATCCTACAGTTCAGGAGTCCTGGGCTTAGTTCAAGAACTGGACACATTTTTATTGTGGTCTCAGGAATGCTGCTTAGGGCAGAGATCCTCAAGTCTAGTGCCAAACTTCAGTGCCTGAGATTTAACTCCACAGCCCACATTTAGGTGTGGGTGACTAGCCTATTCTCCCACAGCTATTCCTACTTTGGCTGCTCTACCTCAGAAATCTCTCTTCATTTCTCAAAATACCACTGTTTTAAAAATGAACAAGGAATAACTTTAGGACTCAGCTCAGACAGAAGCTGTGAGGACACGTTCACTGGTTTGTAAAAGTTCGGCAGAAAACATGGTGGGGCCAAGATGCGCAGTTATCACTAGCAATGGTGACCTACTCTGGTCACTAAGAGCTGCCCACTCCTATCTGCTGAGCCTTTCCTCCTCCACACTGATACATCTTCAAGCAGTAAGCACCTGTTTTGTGCAAGTGGTTTTCTGAGCCTCTGAGTCCGTGCCTCTCTGCCTCAAACTTCCCAAATTTCAAACCCAAACAAACAAAACCAAAACGCTCCCATGACTATAAACCACAGCTGAGTGTGAGTGAAAGCACTGTGGCTGACAGAGAGCTTGGTGAGCTCCCTGCCCGAGCTCCAGCTTCCGGCTCAGATGACCAAAGGGAAACACAGAAGAGAAGCATGGTGCCAGAAAGAGTGAACCACAACCCTTCTCTTAGATCTGCCACTGAAAGCAAGGAAGCATTCAGCAAGCTTCCTTGCTTTCAGTGGCAGAGGTAAAGGTAAAGGAGAAAAGAGGGAGGAAGATGATCAAACAAATGTAGGATTTGAAGGTTAGAAGAATAAAGCGAGGTAAAGGATAGCAAACATACTGTGCCAGAAAAAGGTGAAAAACAGAGAAATGAAGGGGAAATATTTTTCAAAGAATAAGAAATTCCTCTTCCCAATCTTCACTTTGGGAAAAACTCCCTGCATTTCTCAAAAGAAGCTCCTCTCTCCTCAAGCTCAGGCACTTTTTCATTTCATAGTTAAGAGTTTTCCCTTCAGCAACAAATTTTATGTTTTCCCAAAGCCACCTCAGGAGAAATGGACCTGCCATACTCCGCTGTACATGGGAGTCAGATGTGAGAATTCTCTGCACAGGATGGGAACCCCTTGCTGGCCTGCAGAGTCGCTCCGGCCTCACTTATGGGTTAAACACTCAAACACTGCACAGTTGCTCACTCAGACTGTAAGCCCACATCACAGGCAAAAGCCTAATACCCCAAGGACATACAATCCTCTAGCGACCAAGTTGTTGAGCAACTCCCAGACTCCCTTAGTTGATTTAGGGAGCTGACAGAAGTGGGAAAAAAAGAGGAAAAAAAAGAGAGGAGGGGAAGAGATACAGATAGCATTGGCAACTATGTCAGCACCATGATAAAGTAAACTAAATGTGGCAAAATACTTTTAAATCCTTTGTTACCAAAAAAATCTAGTATCCATAGCAACAGTTTTTTTTTTAAATCCCAAAAGAACATGGCTTTCTAATATGGAAAAATCAAGATTTATTGCATCAGCAGCTCCCACAGGGCAGGGCTATAACTGTACACAATGGTTTCAATTAGGGGAGCGAATCATTAACCGGTGCAGCTGGGCTCAGCAGCTGGCAAACCCCATCCCTTCTTCCAGGGAGCTCTGAATGTTTCAGGGCCAGAACTAGCTGCTCTTGCTGCGTGATGAGTCCCATATCTTTAGCTCAACTCCTCCATCATGCCACATGATAGAGTGATTAACAACACTGCTCCACAGAGAAAATAGGGAGACCTCCTTTCCTTGAGGAGGGTGCGCACAGCCCTTGCTGATCTTCACACACTGCTATTCCCGTGGCCCTGTTGGTGGTAGTGCCGCACAGCCAGCCAGTTCCACTGGGCAGAGAAAAGCATTTTGATCCCCTGCTGCCTGTGTGCATTTTCTTTCCCGAATCCACACTTTCCTGAGCTCAGAGAGGGGAGGAATGTCTGGCACTTCTGCGGCGACGCTCTGGCAGAAGCCCTGCTCTGCTTTTTGGCAGCTCCAGCAGGGTCTTAGAACAATTAATTCAGTTCCTGATTCAAGTGCTGAAGACAGAAGATCAAGTTACCTCTCACTCCAGCCATCAGCACTAATTCAGTTTTCACTAAGCCAGCCTGGCTAGAATTTCTCTCTTCCAAACTAGAACAAAAGAGAAAAGTGTGAATCAACACTGAAAAGCCATTAGAAGAAACATAAGGAATTTCAAGAGTTGCCCTTCACACATGCAAAAAAACACGAATAAGAACCAATAGAGAAGGAGTTGTTCTTTGCTACAAGCGATATTTTAATATGCTAAAATGATGAAGGCACCATTTCCTCTGTGGCAGAGGCAATGGTGCCACAGTCCTCTGTTACACCCCCTGGCATCATAACTGCTTTTTAAATAAGCTTTCCTCTCTTATTGCTAGAAGGCAGCTCCCAAATCCATAGAGAGCACGTGGCTCTTGCTTAGACACAGGCAAGCGCAGCCGTCAGAAGAGGCAGCGCTTTCCTCAAGAAAAGAGCAGAGCTCCCATGGCACCCACCTGGGGCACTTGCATGAAAAGAAAGCTGGGAGAAGCTACCACACACTGCACAAGTGTTACAAATCCCCTCTCATCAGGCCTCCAATCACCACTCAACAAAGCAACTGGAAGCCCTCAACCCTGCTTTTGCATTCCTGGTAGCAGAAGGCAGCAGGAGGCAGGGGCTGCGGCTCCTGCCTGTGCTGGCCAGCCTGGGGCAGGGAGGCTGCCAGCGGAGTGCAGACGCGGCAGCCCTGCGAGTTAGCTCGCATTGCACATACAGCGTATGCACAGAGGCAGGCAGCAGCAAGGGAATCAGAGAGAGGCAAAACAAAAACAACCTCACAAACAAACCAGGAAGGATATCAAGTATCTTCTAAACCTTTCCAGGCATGGGGATGGTATTTGATGATTTGATACAGCCTCTCCTCTTTCCTTTTATTAAAATGCCTTACGTATTATGTACTGCTGTGCACCCGACATGTTATAAACCTCAAGAGACTAGTTGCTGCTGCAAGGAACTCATGACTGACAGGAATTTCATAACTTAAGGAACTATCTTCCCAGAGCCAGGCTGAACAGACCCAGTGTCCTGGGGAGCTCTGCTAAGGCAATGGTCTTTCCTCATAGCCTGCAGAGCAGCAGCAAAGCTGGTGCAGAGTGGTATGACAAGCTTCACCCTCTCCCTCTCAGATGGTGGAGGGCCAAGCCCCAGCGCAGTGCTTGGGCACTGCTGCTGGGGTCCCTGCCACCTCGAGCAGGCTGCTGCCACACTGCACCCTGCACAGGGGCATCTGGGCTTAGTGCTAGTAAAAAGAATCATTTAATAGTAATTGCATACTTAGTGCTGCCTTTGACCCATAGGAGAAGGCCACAGCATAAGACTAAGGGACAACAGATTAATACTTGGATCAACTACAGTTTCAGCCCCTTTTCCCTTACCTGAAGTGTTTTGACTTCCTGCCAAACAGATCACTCCATAAGCAGTCAGGTACTGCTGGGGTAGCACCTATATGCAAGTATCTTCTCCAAGCTTCTACAAGCCCAGGGTGTAACAGCATGATCTGAACACATGTGCTCTCTCATTCCAATAGGGAACAAAGCTACAGCAAAGGTTTGGCTTTCCCCATCTCCAGGGAAGCATATACACCAACAAAGGGACCTTCAAACATTCCTGACACCAAAGCTAGCATTCACATTCCCTTTTGTTGTTCTTGGAGATTAAGCTTAATGCTGTGGATATCCAATTTAGATCTGCTTCCATCTATATACAAGCGTACTTTACTGAATCTTTGGTTTTGGTGTGGTTTAACACAGAAAAGCAGCCCTGAATAAGCCAGACCTTTAGAATGACACTTGTCAACTCTCAGCTTATCTCACTAAAAATGCCAGAGCAAGATTTCATGACTATCAGTCGCACTACTCACCTAGGTCTGGCGCAGCCCTTAAATCTCCCCTGCTCCCAAGCATTTATCTTTATGTGGGTGTCAGCTGAATTCTAGTTTTAGACTCCTTTGCTAGTCTTGGCAAACAGCAACAGCATCAAACCATACGGCAGATGTCTCTCCTGTCTGCAACCCTCCATGGTTTCTTCCTCAAGTCGCTTGCACACACATCTATTTATCTAATTTCAGAGAACTGAGAATGCCCCGCTCCAAGGAGATAAAACTGACAGATCACACAGGCTTGTGCAGTTATATACACACAGTACTGCAGTACACAATTTGTTAATAATCTTGACAAGCCAAACTTGTCTTTGGTAAGTAAACTGTTTGGAATAGAGTGGGTATGTGTGCATATACATATATACATATATACACACACACACACATACATAAGATATATACACACTCAAACACGGTATAAATACTGCTTTTCTACTAAAAGTTCTACCATCGCAAAATAAAGCCTTTGAGGCTTACAAAATCTATTATATAAAAACTTACTGGGTTTCTACTTCCTGTGAATATCTTTTTTCCTGGACTTGATTAACAAACATTCAGAATAGAAATGAATGAGCTTTGTCTGGCATGAATCTGCATTAGCAAGTTTCATATGGTTTCCAGTTGATACCACAAACTTAGCATATGCTCATTTAAAACTCAGTTTTAGGCAAAAGGCATACAGATACCTGAGAAACTTTTTTATGATACTGAAATTATAGTTCATATTATGGTTCAATTATGGCAGACGGAATCCTAATTGGGCCTAGTGCATTCCAGGCAAAATCTGACTAATAACAGATTGCATCCTTCTAGAACAAAATAAGTGTCTCCTATGTCACCAAAAGGTTCACAAGATTATGAATACACTTGAAGGCTTTTGGGGCTACCTATTCATCTGACAATTTCAGTTGACATGTTGAAATGTGTAGGACTTACAAACTCCCCAGGATTCACAGGCTGCTACAGAGCACAGATTCCATGAATTTCTTAACAGCACTTACCACATCTTTTCTGGTGTGTGCCTAGTATCTGTGACAACCGAAATGCCCACTTCACTCCCCAGATAAATTTCCTGTTTGACAGGAAGCAGGAGTTCACAGGAGGACATCCACATGCCCTAATAAGAGTTTTTCTTTATCCTATGCTTTAGATACAAGAGTCATGCTAAAGATCTTTTTTCTGATCCTAGGAAGTCTAAGGGAAAAAAAAAAAAAAAAAATCAATTTAGCTAAATCTTTCACAGGAACTGCACTCCTGGTTGGGGTCTAAAGAAAATATATGTGTAAAGATGGGATTGAAGTTGGCTTTTCTCTTTTTCTTTTCTTTTTTTTTTCCCTCTCCTTTTTTCTTTTCCTCTTTTTTGTCCCTTCAACTGAAGCTTCATTTTATGGTTTCAACATACTATTTCTGCTCTTCTGGATATTGGTATTTTCTTAACCGTTTGACCAGTGTAGCTGCATTTTCTGTGAGTGACAAATTCTCTTATGTGTCAAGTATCCTCTCCTCTCACTTGTCACAAAAGCAAGTTTTAATGAGAAAACTGAGGCTGCAGCACAAAACTGATACCCTGCTCATATTCTGCTGTATGCCCAACATCCCACCCAATGAAGATTTCCATTATAAAAAGACCAACTGACAAAGTTGTACAGACGGCAAATCAAGCACTGTGTCATTCTGGACTTTTTCCCTGTGGAATGATCTTTGGATCATTCCACATGACTTTTTTTTATAGTCTGTATTTCTTTTCCAGGGTGGATGAATATCTAGGCATGGAAAATAGCTGTGGGCACGAGCACCAGGGAAATAAGTGTTTATAAACTGAAACAAAGCCCTTCAACATTTGGAAACACTAGGAATGAGGAAGACATCTAATGAATAATGTGCCTGAGATCAAGCAACTCCAGTCACAGAGAGTTCTTTCACTTGCAAGCATTACAGCTGCACTTTCAAGACACTACTACACTTAACAAATCTCTAACCACCAAAAATTTATGCATAATGATGTATCTGTCATTTTCTATTTTCCAAGTACTATCCTGAGATTAATCAGTCAGTCATTTCTGTACACTTATTTTTCTAGGTAAAGGATGATAGTTTGTTCTGGGTCTTGTGAATAACTAGTATTTACCAGCTATTCCAAGTGCAAGAGAGAGTGGTGACCCTCAGTGCTATACAAGAGGTGGACTCTACCTGTGGCAACTTAGAGATGCCCTGAGTCTTTGGCTTGCTGACACATACAGAACCATCTGTATGCAGGGCACCGAAGACTGGTCAGAGAAAAACCCTTTTGCAAAGCTTCAAACAAACCTGCATAAGGGTCCCTGGAGCATCCCAGAAGGAAGCAAGCAGCTCTGCGTCAAGGAAACGCACAGCGACCCATATCTGTTCGCAGATGCAGCAGGGCCATGCTCTACTTGTTTCATCCTCTCGTTCCTCTTGCTTTCATCACCTCCTTGCTCGCTCGTTTTGGTGCATAGCATTTGCTCCTCTGCTGACAAAACAAATCAAAGCAGACCTCCACCAGACACTGCTGCTCCGAGCGGCCAGCACTAGCCTTCAGAGGTGAAACCCTGCCCCCATAAAATCTCAGAAACATTTAACACAAGCCTTACTCCAACACCCAGCAGTGGCGCAGGGACTCAGGCACCTATGTGTCACTGCAAATCAAGAGCGTGCAACTGCAGGAATCCTCTAGAAGCTTTTGTAAAGATGAATCACCTTCAACGCAGCTGGTATGGAGCAAGTATCATCTGCCTTAGGCAGGCAGTTCATTCAGTACAGGAGTATGAAGCAGAGCAATCAGCCTGGATTGTAACGACACAGGGAGCTTCTACAGAGAATCCACTGAGCTTTGTATTTCTCACAACCAATTTTTCACCACAGGATGGAACCTTCAGGCATCAGGAAGGAATTGTACGTCTTATGAGAAAGAAGAGGTAGATTTTTAACGCATGGAACTCCATACAGCATCTTTTCAGCATAACTACACAAATGACTGTCCAGTGGAAACAGACAGGAAAAAAAAATAAGAGCCAAATTCCACGTGAGGAAATATCTGAGGAAACTCTTCACATGTATTACAAAAATCTTTCAAAACACTATCAACAAGATGCCTTACCAATACTAAGGCCAGCAAATTTATTTTAATAAGAACTTCTTTTTTCTCCTCATGGAAGAAACAGAAGTAATTTATCAGCTAAATCTTCTCCTTTAAAACTGTCCTGTACATAGGTAAGACAACAGGATTGTTTTGGTATCAATGGATCACACAGAGATTTAGCACAGTAATCTATCTGAAAAATTCACTGCCATCGTCCAGGGTAAAACTAGGTAAAAACTTTACCCAGGTCTAAGTTGGGCAAGAACTTTACTTATATCAGAAAAAAGCCAAGAAGTTTATCAATTTTATATGTATTTTTTTTTTTTTTTACCACTATGCACTGCAAAAGCTCCATCTTTTGTTATTACTACTGGCTTAGTTGTCCAGTCCCCTGGAAATTCAAACATCTAAAGAGAAATAAAAGGCAAATCAGAAACACTCATGTCTATAAATGGACCTTATAGCAGGTACCATTCTTCCAAATCATTTACTGTGTTTAAGATGGCATGTTCTTATTTCAGAAATCGATCACTACAGAGATAGGAAGATGGAAAAAGAAAATGGCCAGGACAATAGAGAAACACTGTACCCAGGGAGCTAAGAACAACTTGCTTCTCCATTTCCAGAATTGCCCCTATATACAAAAATGTCAGTGCAAAAGCTCTGTTAAATTGGCTTGCTTCAAAAGCACGCATTTAATCTGCCCACTCAGTACTTGCAAGCTGAAATTCTCTCAGTTCTCCTGTGAACAACAGATGAACAATAAGGAATCTCTAGAGATGCTGTCTTGTACCTCTCCCTCTGACAGCAACTTTTATAACAGTATGTCATTTGTGCCAACAGGCTCCATTCTGACATACTGTCAATTCTGATTTTGGGAGTTTTGTATGACTAATTAGGGGTCGCATAAAGCTGCTACTAGATGTTGAACAGTGCAGTCATCTGGACTTAAGGCCAAGAGCCACTGTATTTTAGTTTGAACCTTATTTCTACCAAAAAGAAATAAGACAGCCTTGCAGGCAACCTTCCCAGTGCTGTGACCCTCTGCTGCTTTAGCATTTTCATCTGTGCATGTAAGACATGATTTATTATATGTGGTATTTATATATCTACTATTCCTGTGAATAGCTCGTTTAATAGGTTTAAAATTATTCAAGCATTATTTTTGTTAGGGCTAATAAAATATTCTCCATTGTAGATAAAAAAATCTTTCTATAAACAATACTGCACATATTTCTTAATGAAAAATATTTGCACATATTTCTTAATGAAAAATATTTGCTAAGCATCAGCCACTATTCATCTTGGCCTTGTCCTTCCTCTTTCAATCTGAAAACCCAACATCCTCACCCTCAGATGCTGCTCTGAGCAGAAATACAGTGAAGATCTGTGAACAGGGGATTAGCACATTTTTAACGTAATATATGACACAAAATGAACACAAAGAGCAAGAGTACAGTCTAGTTCAGTTTGCCTCAGACAAGGAAGACGTGCTCTTATGTCTGTAAAATGGGATTTCCAAGGCTTATTTTTAATACCACTAACAAGTTCTGCAAGTTCACAAAAAAAAAAAAAAAAAGGCAGGAAGTGGAAAATAAATGAAATTCTTTCAGTGAAAGAATCCAAAGGTCCTACTCTAGCTGGCCAAGCAACCAGGTCCTTGTCTTAGCCTCTTTAATCTCAGTTGCTTCACATTACTCTTGTCACCAAAGTGCTCAGGGGCCTGCTATAACATAGGCAAAACATGCAATTATGGGTTGTGCGGGGTTTGATTGTTTGGTTTTGGTTCGTTTGCTTTTAATTTAAGTTCTCTTTGGGCAATATAACCAAAAAAAAGAAAAAAAAAAATCACGTAACTCATTTCTCAAAAAGTGAACAGCCATCACGGATTAGTTTCTGAAGAAGTTACTCTCTGATCAGTAAATTTTGTTAAAAAATAGAATGCTGGAGTCTAAAGCTAGAGTTTATGTTCCAGGATTACTGCCTCCATGTTCAGTATTACCATATTACCCACTTCACTGGAAATGGAGGCCAAGCATAATTTTGTTTCTACCTAATCTGTACAGTCACTAGTAACTCCACTATTCTCCTCCCATAGCTATTCCCCACCTCTTTTCTATTTATAGCTTTAAATATTTGGGAAAGTTTACGCTTTGTTTTAAGATCCTCAGCAATGTCTAATTCTATTTAACTTCTGGCAAACCTCACTTTCTGCTTATGCTTCTTAACCTTGAAGATACATCTCTACTTCTGAAAGAGACTTTATCCCGTTGTATCATAGGTTCTTCCCTTTTCTCCTTTATAATAGGTATTTTGAACTTGGTGAGTGAGACGGGACCAAATAGTTCACACTCCTAGCCCTTTTCTGCAGGGAGACAGATAACAGTACAGTTTTCAAGGTGACAGGGAAGCAGGAAAACCTCCCCTGCAGCAGGCCTGCCTACTTCAGCGGGGGCTAGTACACAACCCATCATGCACCTCCAGGACCCAATATGCACCAACAGGCTACTAGCAAACTACTCCAAACAAGCTGCTTACCCTGCACCTACCATCCCACTTGTCTCCAGTGCAACTCGAACTGCTCCTTTTTGGAAATCTTGTCCATGATTCAGGTTTTATTCTAAATATCATACATCTTTAAGCTAATTAAAATCTTCTCTTAAAAAAAAAAAAAAGACATTTCTATGTCTTAAAACATAGAAATAAAAGAATAAAAACTTGCTACAAAAATGGCAAGAATTAAAAAATGATAAATGTATCTCAAATTCAATTTACCTTTGTCCAAGTCGAAGTTACAGGTGTTCAGCATTTTCAAATAAGGCAGTGAGAAAGCAGAAATAAAAAAAAAAAAAAAATGCAAACTTTCCCATTAACAGCTGCATCATAACATCTCAAACATTTTGCCTAAGTTTTTCTTTTTTGCTTGGAGTTTTGCAACTCATTTTTGTTTCTGTCAACATTATAACATAACCCATCTGAGAGGCTTAAAAGTAAATGGTTTTAAAGCAATGAGTGAAACCACAGTAAGTAACTGACAGGAGAGTTTGGCTCCTCATGCATTTTTAAGCATCTATTCGTCAGCTGTTGTTTCTCAGCAGCAACGGCTAGAAAGTTTATAGACTTTAGTCAAAGACTCCTAGTTTCCATCTGCTTAAGCAGGTCTTCTTTTCAGGTGTTTGTTTCTTTGTAAACTATGACACTACTACCTTACAGCTCGTCCATCTGAATGCAACCAATGCTAATGTATATTTAATGCGGTTGGCAGCTTTCACCTGAACATGTGGCTGCCTGGGACATTAAAACGCTGCGTCCACAGCAGTGCAGTTGTGTAGCAGAATTACCCACGTCTGAGAGGTGCCAGAGCTGAGGTGCAGCTGAATGCTATAAAACAAGGCATGGGTTGTGAGAAATGGAAGCAAAGTGGAAATACAACTGTGCTACTTCTCTGCCCTGCGCATTTTTTACTTAAAAAAAAAAATCTCCTTCAGCCAAGTATAAAAGATTTTCAATACGTAAATCAATGACAACACTAACTTGTTTTTTTTTTCCCCCCCTAAACAGAATGTTATTTCTATGGCAAATACTTCATAGCCACCTGCAGCACAATTTTATATCTGAACAATTTGAAGAATAGAAGAAAAGCTTATAAAATATATATCCTTCTAAACACTGGAAAGAGCACAATTCTCAACTACTATTGAAACACAATCTGGGGCTTGCACTGCCATTCATAATCTGTTCCATGTGAATATAGAGCCTGGAATGAATTTTATTCTTATGTTCAACCAGTGAACCACAGTTTATCACAGAGCGGTACTTTTCTCAGTTTCAAAACCATATCCCCAGTACATTTCCCTGTCAAGTCCAAAGGAGATTAGTAGACTGCTCAGAGGGATCAGCCACAAAGAGAAAATGCAGCAGAATCCAACTGCCTGGAGACACGAATAAACAAATCCAGTTGTCTGTCCCATAACTAAGATAAACAACCTACTGAGCACATCCAGCTCCAACCAGCTCTGATCTAAGCTGGGAAAGGAATAGAAAAAGCTTCTCAGTAAGCTCGGCCTAAGTGGGAGTCAGGTCTCACCCACACGTGCAGCTCTGCCTCACTCACCCCACATCGGCCCTGTCACTGCTGTGCAGTGCCAGCACCACCCGCCCTGCCAGCTGCAAAGCAAGAAATAAACCAGCAGCACTTTCCATTTGCCACATGTTCTGCAGCTGAGATCTGCCACAAAGGTGCAGCATTAGTTAAACATTACTAATGATTTTTTCAAAGGTCTTCAGGGAACCTCTAGGGATTCACTGCTCTCATTGAAAATAAGCAGAAATAATAATCCCGGGACATGGGTCACTAAGACAATTTCAACCTTGTCACTAATAATTCTGCTTTTGCAGTGTCTTTCACTGTTCCATTTTTCTTTTTAGTTTCTTAAAATATTTGTTAATAGCATAAAGACCACACCAAAAATTATTTCAGCAGAGTTCAAAGTTTTCACTCTGAGTTCTTTGCATGTAGCAAGGTGACAGGGTAAACACCAACAGCAAAACCCCCGGCAGCTCTTCAAATGGCATAATTTCCACCTATAAAAAAGAAAGAGAAAGGAAAAGAAGAGACACAAATCCTCCTATGACTTAACCTGCCATTTTAAAATATTAATTTTATTCATTGAGCTAATTCAAAAAGTAATGTGTTTCATTTGAAGTCTGCCATTCTAATTAGAATATACTCAAAACATCCCACAAACATCAACTGACACAAACCAATAAATGAAGTCACAGGAAATGATGATTGCCATCAGGCACTGCATTCTTCTACAGCTAGAGCAATTAACATGATAAGCACTACCCAGACTCCCAAGGCCCAGTAAAAGGCTTCCATTATATACATCAAAAGCATATGCTTTGCTCAGTGTAAAACCACCATCCTGTCTCCTTTTGCTTAAAGTTCTTGCGTTTTGTCTGTTTGGTCATTAAGCCATACGTACACTGCATTAATCTAGAACCCATCCAGTCTTTCTGTTGTGTGTGGATGACACTGTGCACTGCTTTACAGGTTAGATGACAGAATTTAAGATGAATCCTGTTGTGACCACAGGAGATGCCACAGAATACCTTTATATACACATATATAGATACAGATATAAGTATTCATTCAGCTCTTGAAGTAGTTCTATTTGTGAATAGAATAAGAAATAATTTATGCTTTTATGTGAGGTAGAGAGCATGGCACCTTTAACTCCATGAGGAGGAGTTCCACCTTGTATTTCCAAAAAGCAACATGCCAAAAGATGTTGGGGCATTTGCAGTCACCTTGCTGATTACCGCTATCTTGGCTACTACCACTCCCAAAGTTTCCTTCAAAAGACTGCCAAAGCCAAGCTCTATGAGTCATCCTGTGAATAAGGTCTAATTATTGAAGATCTTCCTTTCTTTCCTTTCCTTTATTTCCTGGCTTCTAAAATTCTTCCTCATTTCTTCACCTCCTTACGCACCTCTTTCCCCTCATATCTTTTACCTTCACAGCTTTCCCATAACTGGCCACACAGGCAAGACAGCTTTTTGGACTAAGAAAAGAGCTATAGGGCAAGCACTGTATAGCCCTTGGAGAAGCACTTTTTAAAAAGTGAGGTAGAAAATACAGAAGTCTGTATAGTCACCTACTCGGAGACTCACTTTCCAAGACCCAATGAGCTGTTACATGCACACCACAGCTCTAATACACTAACACACAGGCAGCCTAAAACCCTGTCTGTAGCTATGCGTGCATGCTCTCTTTATAAAAGGAGACTTTTGTTTCTGCTAAAAGGAAAAAAAAAATAAGAAAGGAAAAAGAAAATACGTCCAGAAGGTTGCAAAGGTGGCAAGGGCAAATCGCACAAAGGTATCTGATAGTCACATTCACCCAGGCATCTAGGGTTATTAATACAGCCTCTTATACGGAATTGCAAATACATGATCAAACTATGGGCAGGGGAAATTCAAATACATGATCAAACAATGGGCAGGAGAAACCAAGTTTAACAGTAAGGTATGAATTGCTTCAAAATGCACATTAGTTGGAAAATATCATGATGAGAGGAAGCAAAAGTCCCTCTCAACTACTGTTCTACTGAAAGTCTCTTAAGCCATCTTGTACTTACGCTCTCCCCTCATTCTTTCCATTTCTCCACTTTTTTGTCTCTTTTTGTTTCTCACCTCTCTTCAGTACTATATTGTAGAAGGAACACCACTCAGCCTCCAACCTCCACAATCAATTTACTCTGACCTAGCAACGCTAATTTTCCCACAGAGTAGAAGGACATCTTGGTCTCAGTTTTCCTTTCCATCCAAAAGGAAAACTGTTTACAATTCTTCTGCAATGAACTAGCTATGAAGGCCTGTCTGAAAAAAGAAAACCTTTTCCTGATCTGGAAAAAAATATTCTTTTAACCCACATGGCTTTAAAAATAGTTTGATGATGCACTATTTTGGCACACACAACAGCACCAAGTACACAGGGAGTAACAACTTGTAAAGGTGCCTAATTTGAGTTCTGCTTTTGTAACACTCAAGACATTAGCACTACTGAAAGTTCATGGGAACTTTGGACTTCTGCAAACATTGGCCTTGGACCTCCGATACATGACTAGAGGATATTTCCAGGTATCTGATTTTTTTGTAGAATCTCCACATTCATCCAGCTTTTATTTCAATAGAAGTCAAAACTGTTCCTTAGAGTTTGTTCATTTCTTTGTACAATTAAGTGCCTAAATACATCAAAACCCTTATCCTGTGCGCACTTCTGAACCTGACAAATGCTTTCGCCTCCAAACTGGGTCATCACATTTAGCCTTTTCTCAGGCTTCTCCAGAGTCTGTTACAACAGGGACTAACAGAAGTAGCATGACAACAGCCCAAATATGAATTCTCCACCTTACTCACTGCAAATCCTACCATTTTCTGGTTTGTCTCTTAGTGTATCAATTGAAAGAAAACCTGTCTCAAAATAATATCATTATTTTCCCCTGTATGGTTATTCTTAAGAGAAACGATAAGTTTTTAGGCAGACTTGCCTTCACTCTCTTGGAAATCTTGGAGAAAATTAGGATCCTCCATGTGGTTGGGAGATAAAACGCTCCTGGTGGCGTCTGTACTATATAGAGCCTCTGCACTGAATTCACGCATACATCACAGGCCGCAGACTATCTGTGATTTCCTTGTGGAAAGACTAAAAGCTTGTGAGCAGACTCCTCTCAGGAAAGGGCAACTGTATTACACTTTACAGAGCTCTGAGGCCCACCTCATTTCCTTCTTTCAGGTCATATTAAGTATTTTCTAAGTCAAATATCTCACTTCTTTTACTCTGCCTGCATAAGAGAGGCAAACACTTCAGGCACTATTAGATTTCAAAACTTAAACATTGGCAATGAAAAGAAATTTCTGAATGCCTAAGATTCAGAGTTTCCTATCAGTTTCCCCCCAAAAATCAATCCAACATTTGAAATTGTTTGGTTGCCAAAAATATAACAAAAGCTTCATAATAAATGAAAACAGAAAAAAAGGCAATTAATTCATCACTCAAGCCGTTAAGCTGGCTCAGCCACATACAGAGGAATGCAGCTAGTCCTAGCTGGCTGCTTCACATACAAAGCACAGCATCAGTGAGTAACAAAGAGCAGGAAGAATCACTTTCTCTTCTTAGCCATATGCTTTCCAGACTATGGCCAACAGGGGATTTGCTAAGGGATTTACTGATAAAATGTAGCTTTGTCACATTTATCAGACCTGAAGTTGTCATGGCAACAAAACTGATCTGCTAATGAGCCACTGCCACAAGGCAATCTGTCTGAACTGACAGATTTGCTGCTCCTGTTCAGTAGTGGGCAGCAGTGAAATGGTCTAGTTGGCTCTCAGTCTCCCAGCTGATGCTAGGGTAATACACTCTTTTCTTTTGGAAACACCAGTGCCCACGTTTCTTTAAAAAAAAAAAAAAAAAAAAAAAAAGATGGGTTGTTTGTTTGCTTCCAGATCAGACTGAAAGCAAATGTTGTTGAAATGGTGTTACACTGGGACTGAAGTCTGGGTTTTGACCTCACTCCTCTTGCGCCTGCTGTGCAGGAGGCTGACTCTGTCCAGCAGACAGCTATAACTCCCCTTTAGCAAGGTTAACTTTCCTCCTTCATGGGTAGTAGCTAGCTTCTCTCCCCTATCCATTCCTACCTCTGCCTTTTCACCCAGGCTCCGTAGAGGTGAATGCTCCCTCACCACTAGAAACATACTTCTTTTCTTATGACAAACCTTTTCTGACAGTAAAGATTTTAATGCTTCCACCAGCCCGTATCACTGGGCACCAATGGAGACAGCAGGAATTTGCCTTTGTCAGAGGCAGCAGTGGCTGCTGTGTCTCCAGTGGGACCAAGGGATGCCCCATATCAGATGTTAGTCCGAGTGTGTACTGCTTGTGTGTGCAAAGTCACCTGTTTCACCTGCACAGCAGCTGCCAAAATCTTACCCACATGAGCACTGTGAAGTCTCCAACTTCACCAGGTGTAGAACAAGCGAGCACAAAGAGAGCGGGATAGGTAACTACTGCGTCGCTGCTCTGCCTGACGCAAGTGACAGGAACTCCGGCACTGCCAGGAAAGCACCAAGGGTCTGAGAGAGGCTGGGCACACAAGGGCACCGCGCTGCTAGGAGAGGGAGAGCCAAACTCGGGGCTGGATTCTCAGCTGATCCAAACTGGCCTGAGGGCATTTCACCTAAGGCACAGGATGGCCTCTGGACTGCAACCTCATGCTCTGTAGTCCCAAAGGACAAGGTGCCCAAGCGAAGGGTAGAGGTAAGAGCACAGCAAAGCGGCATTGGTAAGGAGCTCACCTCCACATGTGCCTTGGGACCATCCCTTCAAGCCCTGAGGATCGTACTGTTCCCAAACCCAGCACCAGGACTGGAGCCCCAGGTGAGGGAAGGAGCACCTCTGGCAGGCACTGCACAGGGAGCAGGCAGTATTGCTTACTGAAGGTGAAAGGGGTGCCCAGGAAACTGGATGTGCAAGTCCAGGGGGTGTTCCCACTCCTATTAGCAATAGCAAGTTTGAGTAGGCTGCAGATGAACAGCAGTGAAAAAAAAAAAAAAAAGAGGTTTGCCTTTGGGTCATTAATGCTCCCACAGACCAGTCTGCTGCCCTGGGCATGCGGAGTATAGTGAGCTCAGGGCAACATGGAAACCTTGTCTTTAATATGCGACAGGGCAGGTCTAATCCAGAGCAGCAGCTGATCACACAAAATATATTCACTGTCCCAAAATATACTTTTTTCCACTCTTCCTTCTGAAACCAATTTGCCTATTCTCCAAAATACAGCACTGGGATGAGTCACCTGAAATTAATGTTCAGGCAGATTTCTGAATTGTGATACAGCCCCTTCTCCAGGACAACAGTGCAGGAAACCATAGTGGAGCTCGGCCAGGAAATGTGAGGAGATAAATGCGACGGGCTGAGCAGAGCAGGGGTTTTAACATGTTGGCCACAGAGTGGTAGGAAGATGGATAAATCTTTTAGATAAACAGAATTGTACTCCGCATCAGAGATGTTGTTCCTAACTTTAGTCTGTGTTTTCTTGGCCTGTCACGCTTGACAACTCAGTCATAAAACAGCTCTCTGGAATACACTGCTCAAATTAATCAGCTCCGAGTTATCCTCCTTTTAAAACTAACAACAGTAGGTCTGCACAGACCTGTGAGAGACATGGGAATGTGAACTGTGCAGCTGCAAATGTTTCCATGCTGCTGCAGCTTTTGGTTGCTTTTTGCTCTCCACTGAGGGGGGCATGAAATAACATTGCAGGGAGCTGTTCTTGAATTGTCAGAATTGTCCAACTGTTCCCAGCATGTTCATAACGCAGTAAATGTTCAGTAACGCCTTTCAACTTTTAAGCATGTTTGAAAGGGGGAGTGTTCTGGTCACAAACCAGCAAGCTCAGCTGGACAGGAGCACCAGAGGATTTGATGGCTTGTATCCTTTCCGTGCCAGCTGCACAAGGGACTGCCAAATTGTGTTTTTGCCATTGGCAGAAGTTTTAGCCTTTGATTCATCTTCTTGTTATCAAACTGCAACAGAATAGGGAGGGAAAAAAAAAAAAAAGTCCAAAAAAGTCCAACAGGGGAACGGTGCCTCTCTAACGGATGGGGAAACAGGTCTAGTTTGAACAGCCGCACATGTACGACAGCTTGGCTCCTACCTGGCACAGGGGATTAACACTTCATGAGGCCTTCACGCAGAATAAGAGCCAGCCCTGGAGGAAAGCCAAGTGTGCCACACTCCACTAACTCCTAAGGGTACTTTGTTGTTGTCATGTGAGCCTTAGGAACAACTGGGAGGCTCTGTTCAACAGAATTCAGGGTTGAAGTGCATTTGCAAAGTCTGAAGGGGTAATGAGAGCAGCACCTGCCTCTCCCAGGTCTGCCTGCAGCTAGTACTGCCACAGAGCATGGTCTCCACTGGCAATAGCTTCACTTGCAGCCCAGAGAAACAAAAAAAGCCTGTCAGGCTTTTAGCTGCAAGATGAAGTTTAAATCCCAGACCGGAAGCCTTAATTATAACAGATTTCTGTGAAAGTTGCCAGATCTCTCCGTGCTCTGCTCAGGGCTGTGCCAAGAATCTGCTTTGCGTCACACTAGCAACAGCGTTAAGTTCAGCAAAGTAACTAGGTCAAAGATGCAAAGGCAGACCAGAGATCACTGATTAGCACTAATGAGAGCCTGCACTGTGGGCAGGACAGCACTGCAGTCACCCCCAGGTTCTTGTTGTAACACGAGGTAGCCACGCTCTTATCTAGTGCGTGCTGCTCATAGCAAATCTTTTGCACTTCAAATCCTGCCCCTTACAAAGTCACTCCAAGGCCTCATGACCAGAGAACAACTCAAGGCGAGCCAAAAGCAAGAACTAGCTGTTCATTTTGCTATGATTTAAATCAACTTAAACATGAGGGGAAGATTTGAGCTCCCTAGGGCAGCTCTTCTGCATACACACACTGTGTTGTTTCAGTCATCCAGTACAACATCTGTAAGCACATGCTCACGTTTGGCAAATACCACTCATGCTCAAGAATTTAATGGTGCATCTGCCCATACCTGCAATACCAGGTGCTGTTAAAAATCACCCCACCTTCAAAGAAAACAGCAGAAACAGAGACAACTGCAGTATTCTCTACTGCTTTAAACAGACTTTCCCCGAGAAGAGAGATGGAAAAGACTGGAGTTATTTAGAGAATAGAATAAGAGCAGAAACAAGTACCAAATAACACAGAGAATTTAAGTCCTGGGCTCCTACATACTCTCAGCAAGGCAGCATGCTTCCAGGTAAAGATAAACGTGTGCCAACAGTTAACCTGGAATGCAGAGCAACAAGGACACACCGGGGCAAAGTACATTTCCAGTCTATGGAAGAGTGGCTATGCAAAAAGTGATCTTAAGCACAATAAATGAAGCAATTAAGAACATTATAGCTCTTACAACACTATGTATCCAAATTCCTCATGAGCTAATCAAGGAGGGAAAAAAAAAAAAAAAGTATTTCCACTATATCCATTCACTTTCTTTCTAAGTTCAACGAGGCAAGACATAACTAATCCTATCAGAAGAGACCCATTAACCCATTAACCTCTGGAAAACTGAGACACTGATAAGTCACAGTCAGAATGCAGGCAAACCACACACACACACACACACAACCCAACAAGGGGTTTTAACAGGATAAGGACATAATGCAACTCTCTTCAAGATACATAAACACACTTATAAAGCAGAAAGTACAGCAGGCTGTACACGATGGACTAAAGACGATACAGTCGCTGACCCCAAAGCCACCACATCTGTACAGACCGCTTGAAGGGATCCCTGTGCCTCCCTAGCATAACAGCACCTGCCTTGACTTCTGTTCATCCTCTTAATGAATGAAAAACAGTGCACGCCAATGCACATGCATCATAGCCAGCCATAACAGCTAAGCTAGCAGGTACCTCTGGTTATGAGCGTAATTACAAAAACATTGTCATTTATCAACTTTTATTTCCCACTGGTAAAGTTATAGTGCATAACGCATGCAGACTGCACCTGGAATGTGCCTGTTCAGAATGTAAGGACATACAGAAATTATACTAAAAGACTATGGAAGTGATGCCTTGTATCACTTTTCAAAGTAACATGTAAATACTACAACAGACCATTACGGGAAATGAAACCAGTCAGCCAGAAACTCCAGGAAAGAGCTCAACAAGCTTCCTACTGCATAGCACCACAGACAGATAAGCTCCAAAAAGCAACTATTGCCTTTAGGATGCCTCCATTTTGGGAATGCCTAGCTTGTCACAGCTTGCAGACATCTTTCAGGAGGTGTAAACTGACCATCAGTAAAATGTAAGCACTTAAAAGCAAAGGCTCCAATTTTTTTTGACATTATACTCATTTTGTATTTCAGAAAATTTGGCAACTAATAACATCTTTCCCCAAATGCTCCCTAAGCTTGAGTAATTAGCACAGCATTCCTTGTTAAGGGGGGGATGGTTCAAATTAGGACACCAACTCCGCAAATACTTCATTTCTGTTTGAGCAAGGCACAAGGATTCCTTATTTAGCTGCTCTTAATCATCAAACAGATCGGCAAATTATTAGATTTTCCTTAATCAGGCTATTAATGGATACTCACTAGCAGTAGTATTTTATTTAAGAGAAATAAAAGCTGATCAAAATGCGGTAGGAAAGAACATAAAACGTTACTCTGCGCTGATTAGCCCTTAAATCAGATATGAGAGCTGTCAGTCTATGCACATGTTGTGCAAGATACCTGCTCTGTAACGGCCTGTTTCTCTCTCATGAAGTACTCTACTGACAGTCCACAGTGAGAACATTTTTTTCCCTGCTAGAATCTTCCTGGAAGTCATCCTTGAAGTGCAGCAGAAACTGTCATTTAAGAAAGGAATAATTTGCACACACATGCGCACGCACACACACAGGAAATGGCCTTTTGCGGGGAGGAAAGGTGGGCCAGAGGGATGCAACTTCCATTCCCTGTCCTTTTCCCTTCTAGAAGGATTACAGCAGCAAGCAGAACAAGCAGCACAGTCATCTTGGTGCTAGCAGGCACGTTGAAGCTGGGCACGAGGGTCTACCATTGTCTGGTACAAAACAAAAGAGCTTCTGTCTGGAAAGTTCAAGAAGGAAAACCGAGAGCCAGTGACCTGGTCCTACAGTCAAAAGACTGAAACAGAGGTCGAGAAGTTCTCAGGCAGGGGCTGCTCTGACGCCCTTTGAAGTTGACAGGAACACTCCCATGGACTGCAGCGCGCACTGGATCATGTCCGAAACACACAAAAGGCAGCACAGCATAGAAATAGAAACAAGCATCTGAGAGGCGAAGATGTAGCAAATGAACACTAATCACCCTTCTCTTCCAGTGCCATGAGTGCCATTCTAGTGCTGGCTGCCGACTACAGCATTTAGCAAATGCGTTGGAGGAAAGCATCACTTACAATTGCTGGATTTATTAATTTAAAAGCTATTCACCTTCTCCCTCTCTGTGCCCCCTTATCCCAAAAAGGCTAGTTTCAAACTATGATAAACACAGACCACTGAAAACCTTACCAAGAACAACACTGCCAGCGTCATCTCTTCATAAGCAGCAATTTGAGACAGAGCCCGACCCAGAAGAAACTCTCACAGCACATTCTGCAAACAGCCGCTCAAGCACTTCAAGTGCACAGAGATACCAAATCTTCTGCTTGATTAAGATGCAATTAACTTGCACATTAAAGATAGATACAGGAGCATCCAAAAAGAAACACCTGCTGAATTCTATAACACTTCCATAATTATTTTCATGAATACAGCAATAATTGTACTGGTTTAATTTCGGTGTTTTCCAGGTCTTCGTGAAGATTTCTGGGAATTAATTTATTAGAAAAAAATTAAGAACTTTATGCAGCCTTTGCACAATATTTGCAACAAAGAGCCAAAGTGTCCTTTTTGCAGAAACGCAGGATATTTCTTCTTTCCCGGGCTAATAGAATCCAACTGTTGCTGCATGACATCATTCCCCAGAGCTAGAGAATCCAAGCTAGCCCAGGCGCTCGGCTGGGAGTAAACACCGCAGGAAGAAATTTCTCCAAGTGAGAAGAAATAACACAAAAAGGCATTTTTTGTTACCTGAAACTTGAAGCACTTTCCTTTCCACTCCATTCTCAGATTTGTATTTCCCAGACAAAACTCTGTCTTATTATGTGAGGCAATCGGAAAACCAGTCGTTTAGCGTCTAATACCTGCTGTGCTTCCCACAACTTCTTCTTATGACCTTTTGCAGTACTGATTCCAGCAAAATGATTGCAGAGCACACAGATCGGCCGGGCCAGTTGTCATGGAGATCTCTCTCTCGCTCGCTCTCTTTTTCATACACACGCGCACGCACACATACACATGCAGACTTAAACAATCCTGGGAGGCATCCACAAAACAGCATGCCTTTTCATCAGCTCGGTTTTTTGAGGCATTCCACCCCTCCTCCAAGCCCTCCCTTGTGTCAGCCCAGGAAGCGGAGCTTTGGTCATGAATCGATTGTTGAAATAAAAGAGATATTGCATTCCAAAAAAAAAAAAAAAAAAAAAAAAACCCACACACACAGAACTTGAACACCCCCCCGCCCCCTCCCCAGGAAGGAAAACAGAAACTAGAAGAAAGTCTCCTTCATTCAAACCTGCAGGCTGCTTATCTTTGTCTGGCTTGTTACAAATTTGCTATTGAATGCACTAGAGTTTCGCTGCAATACAGTCCTGCAGGTTCTGTGAAGCGCTGCTCGTTGGCTGCTTACCTGGCTGTGCTTGCAGGGCCCAGCAGCAGCTCAGTTAGCGCAGGTGTTCATGGTGCTCGCACAGGGTTGCCCGTCTTCTCTCATGTTTCTATATTCAAGCAGAAAAAGCTGCAGGTCAGAAACACGCAGCAAACAAGAGCAATTCCCAGCCAAATAAGACAAGACAAAAAAAAAAAAAAAAAAGGTTTGGAAGTTTTCTGCTAATAATTTTAAGATCATGTGCCTCCTCCCCAAAACCTGCTATCTCCCAGTTGCAGCAGAAACCCATTTCACTGAAGCCTGAGAATACAAGAACTGATTAATTTAACATATTCACTGGCACCATGGTTTCAAAACAAAACTAAATCTAAACATAAATGAACACACACAGCATTTTTTTCCCTTAACAAGAAAAAAAAAAAAATCTAAACATCCTATCCCAAAACCATCCTATATAGGAAAGCATGGACTGATAAATGAAGAGAGGAAAAAAAAATCTTTTTAAAGGGGAAGGAAAAAGAACATTTAGTAGGAAAATACAGTAAAGAGCACACGGACTCAGAAGAATACCACTGTGCCTACAGTTTTTACACTCTGGGAAACAGTGTGGAAAGTTATTCTTCAGAGGATTTAACCAAAGACAGTCAAAGTTTTAAAGCTTCATAAAAGATATTAAAGGGACTGCATGATTCTGCTTTCTGCAACATGCAATATAAGCAACAGCCCCCTAGTGGACATAAAAACACAGAGCTGAAAATAACAACCACACAGTACGAAATATGAAATCAACCCATCTACTTTTTCTCCATCATCCACCTCATTATGCTGTTACAGTACCCATCTCTACGTATACCCAAGATCCTTAACAATCTTTGCAGTCCAAGGAACATAGGCCATTACCAGCAACATAAACAAAATGAACATTCACAATGATTTTTACTGTATTTAGGGGACATTGCACAAGAAAAATGTTTATGTATGTGATATTACATAACCAACACAGCTAGGTTTATATATGAGGAGACAGAGAAGCATTTCAGTATACTTTTCTTCCAGTTACACTTGTAGCATGAATTTTGTCTAACAAACAGAGGTGTCAGGAAACAGACCTAGAGAGTCTGAGACTGTTCGGATGTCTTATGGGAACACCTGCCTATGCACAGCTATGACAAAATATCAACTACCCTAGAGCATTTTATTGACTCTGCTCTGGAAAAAACTGTGAATAACAAAGCTCCAGTCAACCGTCCAGGTCATTTTGCTTCTGCCACCCCACACCATTCCTTGTTTGAAGAGTACTACACCAAACTACATGAGAAGTGTTTTACACAGTTACCAAAAAACACCTTGAGGAGATGACTAAGCTGCTCCAGCTGCCAGGAACCCAGCAGGTGGTGTCACATTAAATAGTCTCTCTAGTCATGGAAGGGGCATATACTAAGGTCCTTTGATTTATGTGTGAGAATCCCTGAAGAATCATAGGAATCATATAGAAAAAAAAAGACATTTTTGCTTTAAAAAAAAGTCTTCTTTGATTCAGGTCTGAGCTAAACTCACTACATGCTGTACTACAGGTGGACAGTTTCAGCAGTGTAATTGGAGGAAAAGGGTGGGCAAGAAAGCCCTCCCAAGAAGGAATATTTTCCCCTATGTTGTTGCAAAGGGAGGGGTCAAAGATGACAAAATAAAAACAAAACAAAAAAACTTTTATATACCTAAATATATGTATGTATGTATAGCGCTCTCTCTATATATATACGTATACATATATACATATGTATATACGTGTATATATATATATAGAGAGAGAGAGGTATATAAAAGAATTGATAAGGGACACATGAAGCAGTCAAGTATCCTCTATCAATCTCGGAATTTCTATAAGTCCAATACATCCTATTCTGGCATGTGTCACAAGGTTCTGTGTATGCTGCAGGTGGAACATGCACGTTAGCATCTGTAAACAACCAAAAAAGCTCCCTGCGTTACATATACATGCAGTTACAGTCAGGAGTTTCAGACAAAACAAGAGTACTTAAAAATCCAATATGTGTGCACAAACATTTGAATACCAAACACAGCACTAAACAGTAGAGCCTAAACTTTGGCCTTAGGCAGGAAACTAGCGCAGAGGACCCCAGAAAGCACCTTTCTACTCTCAGCCTCATTCGTGTACTTCTGAACTATTTCTTGCCAAAAGCCAAAGTATGTATTTCCGACTGGAACCAGGGAACCACTTCCATCTTTTAATTTCTTCCTGATTGTGTTTTTTCTACGGCAACATCAACACCTCAGGACAGAATATAGCATCACATAGAAAGAACATGATGAATGGCTTAAATTAACTATAAAATACATACTGAAGAGCGGCATGGCTGTACTGTGATCAAAAGCCCTTGGAACATGTGTCCTCACCCCCTGCAGCAGCAGAACAACCCATCACTTACACATGGCTGAGGTTTAGCTTCCTATACCGGCAGCGCTTCCCATCCATGCGTATCTGTGGCGCTCTGTGGCTATGGAAGGCACATGGCAGCCGCAGGAGCAAACGTGCACCAAAGGAGCACCACAGCAGGACACCCTGCCAGAGCCCCCGGCCTTTGTGCTCCAGCCCGCCACAGCAGCCACGGAGGCATGAAAGCTGCAAGCACTGAGCTGCTTTGCTGAGCACTTTTCAGAGCAAGCAGCTATCAGCAGAAACAGGAGTTGAAACAAACCACATTTGCTCTGAAATAGCTCATGAAATCTTACTGCTTTTGCTAGGTAAATGCGCAGCATCAATTGGGAGGTTTAAAAAGACAAGAACAGAGATGGGCTGCAGACTAACTCAGGCACAACAGCTCCACAAAGATTTAGTACATATAAACTGAGATGAACCACTGCACCAACCTCAGGAACATTTTCCTTCCTTTTCTTAAAAAAAAACTAAATTCCATATAAAATTATGTAAAATAACTTTCCCCCTCCTCAAATGACCTTTCTGATTTCCACAGGTGTTTCCTCCTCTTTCCCATAAAGAACAAACACCTTTATTTTTAATTTCTCTTCCTACTACTGTCACGTCTACTCCACAGTCACCATCTTTTCAGTGACCTTACTGGATACAAACCTAATTAAACCTAGATAAGCTTAAGACAAGACAGCAAAAGCTGAAGCCTCAGCACCCTTGTCCTCATCAGGATCCATCTCAAGCAGATCCTGCGAGAAGGCGAGTGCCTGCAGGTCTTGCTCACCTCACTGGTAGAGCCAAGGAACTAGCTGGCACTTCCTCATCCCCAGGCAGTGACTTGCAAAGATATGGAAATAAGGGAAAAGAGATGCGCTTGTAACATAGGGCAGACTTACTCTAAATAAACTGTGTTCCTTGCTTTTTGTTTAAAGGCTCAATACTCAAAACTTTTGCTTGGGACAGTGACTTCCAGTGCAGACAAGACGTTGAGTCTGGCAGCACTGCACTCACCCGAGCAGTCCCACGTTGCCTACGAGGCCTGTGAATTAGGGGTCTTTCAACATCCCTGCACAGCAAGATAAGTGCCACAGAGTAACACATCTGATCCCCAAAACATTATTCTACTGAAGTGAATAAAACTTCCACTGATATCAGCGGGACATTCGTTTCAATTTGGCCTAACTAAATCAGGCTTGGCTAGAAGTACGATATCACAGTAAGCAGCACAGACCCCACAAATATTCAAGCAAAAGAGTGACCTCGCAGGTGAGAGAACTCCCAATTTCAGCAGGACAACATAGGTGTACATCTAAGATTAATCACCTGTGAGCAGCTTGTTCCCTTCCTCAATTTCAACATCACATCCATGACCCATAATATTTCCACAACTCTCAATTCTAGCAGGACAATTAAAAATTTTCATAATGTCTTTTCTTTTAATAGCCTAACGAGTATCATGTTTGAAGCACTGAACTGATTTCACTAACCCAGAAAAAAAGTATATACATACACATACGTGTGTTTATAGGAAATGATTAATCATAGCTGTGCACTTTTTGAGATGCTGCCAGGCCCTTTATGGCCCTCTATCCCATTCCAGTTGGATCTTGTTTTGCAAAGGAAAGTGTGCTTGCCATACAAGGGGCTGAGCTCGACCTCTCCGCTAGGCGCAGGACAGCAACTTGCAAAGGCTGCTAATGCAGGAATGAAAGGAGAGCATATCTGAACGTGGGGAGTCAGGACAAGAAATGACACACATTCAGCTCCTGCCAATGGAGCAAAGCAGCTTTACTATGTGGATATTATTTTTTTAGGCTCCAATTCAGCAAAATACTTAAACATGGACTTCAAAAGAACTTAATACATGTTAAACAGGTGTTACCAAAGAGGTGCCTTAGTAGTACTGCGTATATTAGAAAGGACAGATAGAAGGAATTCTAATTTGGCTATTAAGGTTTTAAGATGATGTTCGATCGTGTAACTGGGACACACTCCCCATGCTCATTTTACTTATGAGGTTGAAAGCAAACAGCTGAGCAATACATTGAATAATTCCTTAATAAAACAACTTTCAGCCTAAACAACACAGAATTAACTCGTGTAAATGCCTGGTTTGAGAATTATCCATACCTATGGTCTGATTCATGGCAGTAGACACATATTACAGCTCACCCTGCTAGGAAAGCAGTGCAAAGCCAAACAAGCCACAGAAATTGGCTCGGGGCCCAGGCAGCTCATTCAGGCAGCCCTGAACATCCCAGCGCTGCTAACTGCTTCAGCTGGCACCGAGCCAAGGCATAGGCCAAGCTGCAGGGATAACAAAAGGTGGGAAGCTCATGGAAATGAGTCCTTCTGCTCCCCAATCCTCCAGAGCCAGCCCTGTCTGCAACCCATCTGCACTCCAGTCAACACCCTTCCTACGCGTGGTTGCGCTACATCCATGGAATGGCCAAAAAGGAGAGACAGGAAAGTCTAAGACCAAAACTGGAGGGAGAGGGAATGCCCCTGTGGGAACACTATTTATCCTGCCAGGACAAAACATGTTAATTCCTTCCCACACCTTTTTTCTTCCTTGCCATCAAGCTGGGATTTATAGCCCGAGAAGAGAGACAGATGAGACAACCAGGCTTCCTCCGGGAACGGGCCGTATCAGAAAAGATGTTAACAAGTTTTCAAATTACACAAGAATTCTGATTTGATCCCACATGAATGTAAGACAGACCAATGTATCTTATTTAAAAGAAACATTTGTAAAGTGAAAGGCAAAGGACAAGTTCCTATCGCCCTTGTTCACAGCATGTATCCTGTAACACAACATGCTCCTTGTGGGACTAGTTGCCTATTTAAAAAACAGAGCCTTTCACACCTGAAGCTGTAACGCAAGCAGGACTCATGAGAGTATAACTCATGGAAGACTAAGTCTTATGCACAACTGAGCTGCAAAACAAACTTAACAGGAGCAAAGGGGCAGAATCCTTCTTGGAGCGTGTAAATGATTGGAAAAGACAGCTTCTTTAGGCCAAATCTCCACCTGAAGATGTACTTTTCAAATTGTTGCCAAAGTAGTTCTTTTGGCCAGGCAGACGGGGCGGGGGGGGGGGGGCAGGAGAGAGGGACTTTTACTCCACTGCAAGGGAGAACGATGAATGATGCTGTTAAGGAACCATCTCTACTGATACACAGACTCTAAAAAATTAATAAAGGGAAAGCATCTCACAGTCAACGAAGCAATGGACACAAGGCCAAGTGTATTCAATAAGTCAATACTGTTTTGCAGAGCAGAACATGAATAGTGATTGCCTTCCCCCGTCATCCCCCCAAGAGCTCATAACTTAGTCAAGAAGGGTCCAAGGTTGAGCACCCAATAAAACACCACCTTGCTTTCATGAGACCAACATAACCAATAGTACTGTGCTCCCTTTGAATATCCAAATAATCAAACAGATAGATAGATAAATAGTAAAATAATGAAAAAAATGTCTCATGATTCCTTTTGATCATCAACTATAAAAATTCACAGTAAGTTTATGCAACCCCCTCTGCCTGGATAGATCTTATCTCCAAAGCCTATTAGCCAAGAGGCTCTTAAAGGAAAACATCAGCCTTTAGGCAAAAAGCAGCAACTTATTTGTGGAATAACTTCTGCAACTGGCTTCCTTTAATTTAGTGAGGACTTGAACCTCCCAGTTGGCCTGGAAAGCCTGTGAGCTGTCGGCACCATGCTGGGACGATGCCCATGGGCCCTGCCTTGCTCCTCGGGAAGGTCGGCTATGGTCCGCATCAGCCCAGCACTATCCCTATCACCTACACCCCAGAGGGCTGAAAGCCAGCAACCAGATATGTTTTCTTAGGCATATTAGCAGTTTGTCTTGCCTATTGCTGTAATCATAACAGCAGGCAGATTTTTCAAGCCTCAGACAATAAAGCTTTTCTCTCTGCTGTTTTGGATGGAGCAGACAAACAAAATATTGCTTTAAATATACACAGTTCCTTTCATTCATAGCCTCAGAGCGCTTTGCAGAGTTGGGTAAATGTCACTCCCATGTGCGACTTGCTGGAACAAAGGAGTTAAGCGGCTTTGTGGGAGGCCACACAGTAGCCCCCTCACAAATGTGTGCGACAGCTCTCACCACTGGCCTCTGCTGCCTCCCATGAGGTTGTGTTTAAAGCCTGGAAGGCAGTCAGGGTCAGCTGAACTCCAAGGGATATCAGAACTTTTTTCTTCCTGGAAAAAAAAAATGGCTTGGATATGGGAAACAGCTGAAATCAAGCTTCCCTTCTAGCTGCTTTGCAGTGCCAAAGAAGAAAAGTCAGTGACAATGCAGTGCCCAGGACAAGCTTGTGCAAAATAAAAGAAATGCAAAACCAGACTATGCAGGCAGTTCAGAGACATTTAGGGCCCTGTTATATTTTCAAGGACTCCAGTACTTCCAGGTTTCAGTGGCAAACAGTCACACAAAGATGCTGAGAAGAGCTGCAACGTTGATAAACTGAAGAACTGAGCAGCACAGCCACAGGAGCATCAGGCCGGCTTTGAACTCATGCAGCTGCATTTTGCTGAGACCAATGTTGTGTCTCCACACAGTGCCCACCACGCTGGAGTCAGTTCCAGGGCTTTCCATCAAGCAACATACTCTGTATCACAGAGGAAGCTAGTCCCAGCTGGGAGGTCAGATCCAAGTTCCCAAACCCCAAAGGAGTTCTTTAAAAGCAAGGTCATCGCTTTTTAATTTTGTGCACTCTTCCACACAGAGCTAGGGGAAGCCTCTGAAGACAGTCTGACATGTGACAGACAGATCTCCTCACACCCACTTCCAGTCTGCTGGGGAATCACACATCTACCTGGCTCCACTTCATCACTACCACTATAGGCTGGAGGTTTCTTTTTTTTTTTTTTTTTTTTTTAAACAAAAAAAATACATTAAAAAAAAAAAAACACTGCTTTACTCTCATGAAAGCAAATGGCTTAGAGATAAGACTTTACCTCCTGACATTAAAAAGTATGATATCTTCTTTTAATTATAGTATTTCCCTTTTTAGAGACTAAAGGGAAAAGCAAGAATGAAAATTCTTTTTTAAACTAAACCAAAAAGCATGGAACTTGGGAAAGTCCCAGTACTTTTCTTCCAAGGCTGGGAAAACTATAAAGTTTATATACGCCAGGCCACAGTTATAGATATTTTCCCTTTAAAATGCTGGATAAAGTCAATGTAGTCACATGATGCTGCCCATTGCTGCGCACACTGCTTTAAGGGCATGGGTAACTAATTCTGGAACTGTTGCTAGCTGTTGATACTGAGAAGACGGCAAAATCCTCAACATAGGTTGAGTGCTGGCCCTTTAGTGTGCAAAGACCACACAGGAGCTTTTCACAAACACACCAAAAAGTTTTCAAGACATCTTGCTGCCAGCTAAGTGATAACAAAAGCTCTGCAAAGAGTCTTGATTTCCAGTTAAGCCCTACCTAGGCCTGCGACATCTCAAGCACTGCATATGCCCCAACTTCTCCAACCAACCACCACACTAGGACCAGGCTTCAGAAGGCTCTGACCGTACCCAAATACCCTCACAGAGTTATGTGAGGAGTTAAACACCTCACTTGCATCTATCTGTAATGCTGGCAGTTGTGCGTGTACATACAAACAGAGGTTGGCGCCTACAATGCTGGAAGCAGCTTATGGAAAATCTGAACCTTAAGATTCAAATCATTAAGAGTATGCATCACTTTGCTTTGGGGAAAATTCCCTGTTCAAGAACAGACATGCTGATTACGACTCTAGTTTCCTAATTTCCTGATGTGTGTGAAAGCCTCATCAGCCTCCATGAGAGCTCTGTGCTTACTGAAAGCATAAAGCGATTCAGTTTGCCAGAAGGATCCGAGAGGGTTTTTGCACATACATGCAGAGGTGAAACCTACCCTCTGAAGGAGGCTGGGTGGAGAAGCAACCCGGCAATCAGCCACAAGAATTCAAGGTGGTTCTTGGTTTTGTCATGGACAGTGGTACAACCTCGGACAGCTTTCTTCATTAATAATGTAGTATTTGTTTGCCTCTCTGAAGTACTGGCAAATTACAGCAAGTAGGAGACCATGTAGCAATTTGTAATCTCACCATAAGCTTTACTCAGTATGCATCTTTTGTGCCATTTTATGCATTGATGGACCTTGATGGCTCCAAGCTTCCAGTTGATTAACCTGTGTCATATTTACTCCCCCAGTCTCACAAATAAGCAGGTTTTCTTAATCATTCCAACCTCTGAATTTACAAACTTTCCGCACACAGTCCCATAGTTCAACAAAAGTAAATGCAATCCGGAGCACAGGAGAGATTCAGACTCTAACCTTTCCTGCCTGTACATGACATGACACGAAGTGAGAACTTACCACTGTTTTTCTTTGTCAAAGATTTTGTAGCTGGTCACACTCTAAAACATTAGTCACTTTCATTGCAAGATAAAAAAAAATAAAATATAAAAAAAATTAAAAACACACATATAAACGTGCACTAGCGGCCCTTTTTTAAATCTCCTCCATTCCCATGGGTTCAAAATAAACTCTACAGCATCCATCTTGCAAGCACTTGCACAATGGTTCAACGTTTCCTACAACAACTGCTTTTCTAACACCAGCTTCACCAGAGTGTGATCTGGAAGTAATCTGAGCAATTCCAGTATCTCACCTCCTTTAGAAGGGCCCCCAAGTGCAATTCGCATCATTTGGGAACTGACAATAAAGTTTTCAAAACAGAAGTTACATTCCCCTGTTCCTCGCCATCTAGGGTACTTGCGCCTTCCAGAGCACCAGCAAACTGGGAAGATACAGGCAAAGCTACTTGTAAAAAAACACACCATTTTTAACACTTTCTGAATGTCACTAACATGTTTCAGGAAACGTAACCCTAATCTGCTGTTCAACATCAACTACACAATTGAATCAGCCTTCTGCTCTCTCCAGTTAGAGACCAAAATGGGGGAAAAATATAGAAGATAGTATTAATAAAATCGTCAGAAATATTTTCACTAGACAACTTTAAAAGTCACAAGCTGGGCTACAAAATGGAAAAGTCATGCTCTGCCACGCACACACAGAGATGAAGAGTCCCCCAGGTGCTTGCTGGAGGAATCAGCAAGCTCCTGAATGTGTAAGGGTGGTAAAAGCCAGGGCGAGCAGTGCAGAGGAAGCTCCTCTAAAAGCGGAGACGACAGCCAAAGGCATCCAAGGTGCAGAATGGAAGAGGCTGCTATGACTCATAGGCTCCAAGTCTAGTCGGTGAAAAATCTGGCAGAAGGGTGTTGTTTGACTATGTCTGTACATTCCCAAGAGATTTATAGCTGCTTATTAAATCATCTGTTCCTGTTAGAAGCTAAGAAACTGCATATCTTTCACTGGATTTTACATCTGCTAGAATAGACCTATTAACCATTAGAGCAGAATAGAGATTTTTCTATTGGGTGGGTTATTCTAAAGCTTTTAAGACCTTACTTGTGACAGGTAATAAAACCTATCCAAGGGAAGATGGACTCTAAGAGGGATCTGAACCTGCTGTATCAGAGGGTCTCCCTTTCTGGGAGCTCTGTTTTGCATGTGTAATCCTCAAAAGCAAATGGGTCTTTTGAGTGTAGAGTAGTCTCTACTGAAAAAAGGAAAGGAGGAAAATTTCTAGCAAGGATATGGCTGTTTCTTCAAGAAAACGACTGCTAGGACTTGAGACAGGGTTTGAGGGCACTGCAGTTCATGCAGTGCAGTGACTTCCTCCTCTTTGCCCCTATGCCCATTGCTAGCCCTGGTGTTTCTTCTCAAAATCTGGTGGAAGAAAAGAAGAGGTTGTGCATACCCCTGCTCTGCTCACCCAGACTGCTGCTTGCCCCCTCTGCGAGGCAGAGGGAGTGCCCATGCCAGGACGGGATGGCCAGCCACCACCACCCCAGGGCGGCTCTTCTGCTTCCTCTGAGCACTCCTTGGAGCATCTCTGCCGTTTCCCTTTACCCTCTTCAGTCACTGAAATCACCCTTGCACAAGCAAAAAGTCATCCTACTATGATCTCCCTTCTGCTAATCCTACTTCCTTTCAATTTTGGGCACATCCATAACTTAGATAGCCACCTCTGAAAGGTAATGTACACAGATATTATTAAACAGAAACTATTTGCTGAAACACACATGGGCTGAGTGTCCCAAATTTCCAGAAGGCACAAAAAATTTATACATTTTTAGTTAACCCCTTAAAAAAAAACCCAAAAATCTAGTCATGTTTGCCAAACATTTGAGAACGCAGAATCTCTTTATCCCGGGCTTCATCAGTGCTGACCCTGGAAGAGAGGCTTATTTTAGGAACACAGAAAATGTACTTGGGCAGACCACCGACATGTCTTGCTTCAAAGTCTCCCTTCAGCTGTGGCAAAAGGCAGCATTAGCTAGGATGAGTCTGCATGAGCAGCTGCTTTCTGCCCATCTTTCCCTGTCCATTCAAGAACGCATACTGTAGATAAGCAGAAGCAAAAAGCAGAAATATTTGCAAGCTTTTGCTACAGCCTATTTGTTACTCTTGCTATACAAATGACATGCTATGACGTCTGCAGCATGTCAGCAGGCCCCGTCTGAACTGCCACGCTTAGCAGAAGAGCCAGCAGCTTGGGAGTTCGGGCCCCTTGAAGCAGCTCACGCACAAAGACCGCCTGGAGCTGCAAGGGAGCCGAGCGCCCCATCAGGCCTGAGGGTGCAGCTGGGTCACACTTGCCAGCAAACACCACATGGGAGGAAGAAGGGATGGATTTTTCAGCACATTTCTCTTTCATGGTTTTGAACCGCTGCCTTGTAAAAGTCAATTTGCTAAGAAACATGACAAGATAATGGTAGGTCCTGCTGAATCTGCACAGTTAGCTACACTAAACTGATCTCTGCAGTAAATCATGTGCCCTCTCAAAGCACAAAGACAGGGCTATACAGCTCTGGCAAACACTTTACACTGCACAAGTATTTTTGCCAAAAGTGACAAGGTAAGTATCCTTATTTTTCCTCCCTTTCTTACGTCTCTGTCAAACTATCGTCACTTTAACACACTGGATCTATAAAGAAAGAACAAGCAAGCAGAGTGAATCTGATCTGCCCAAAAGCCGTACGAAAAACCTAAATTGAGTCAGCAGAGCTACAGTCAATAGGTCCCAGTCAGACCAGTATCTGGCAGCTCCAGAGGCCCCAACATCACAAGGTACCCACCTTTCACAGTAACTAGGATTTCTGGAGCGTCATCAGAAAGTTAAGGCTGATTTAGTCCTCTTGAGAAAGCACTATTCTGGGAAGAAGTTATGAATTACAGCAATAGCCATATGCAACACAATAATACCACATCTTAGCCTATCGTCCTGTTCAGCAGGCTCTGACTAAGTGCATGTCTCGAGTCTCAGACAGTGTTGATGTTAAAAATAAGCTTTATTCAGTCCTGGACAATCTCTGTATCCTGTGATTCCCCTCTCCTTCCTTCCTAGGATGGCAGCAATGCCAGCATTGCCTTCCTGCTCCAGTGCAACTGTCCCCAGGGCCAGACACACAGTCACACCATAAGACATCACCAGTGCACTTAGATCAGATGCAAACGTGGGCCAGCTTGCTCCACATTAACACTCACGGCATCACACGCTTACCCCCAGTGACCTAGCCACATAGTAAATGTTTGGGTTTTTTTGTTTTGTTTTTAAAAGCAATGCAAGAGAGACTTCAGCATGAATAGGAAGGAAAGAATGACCATTGTATTGCACAGGCTGAGGAAGTATGAGGAAGTGCGAGGAAGTGCACAAATATTGCTGTCCCCTCTCACTTCTTGCAGGAGGAAAGACCAGCTGAGAACAGTTATGAGAACTACTGCAGCCTTCCAGACCAGCATGAATCCTGAGTCAACCCTTAGGCAAGCTGCCCAAGTCAAGGCTTAGCTTTTAGGCACACGTTCAAGTACTTGGCTGAAAGGGGCCCTTTTCAAGAAGATCCCATTCAACTGTTGCTCCAAAAAGAGGTTACAAAAGTATTCCAGATATACAGTAACATGTGAATTTATGGAGGGTGCATTCTTCTTCAGGGAGAAATCAGACAGATTCATCTCGCTCACAGGCAATTGTTTCTTAAGGAGTGCTGCTGCATCCCACATCTGCAAACACTGAAAGAACAGCTGCCAGCCACGATAGGAAATGGTTTACACTGATTGCACATATTTCTGAAACCCAACCAATTCTACTCCAATGGGAAGAAAGAAAGAAACAGTAACAAGAAAACCCAGGAGAATTTACTAGTCTTTATTCTGTGCCTTTGCTGAGAAGTGAGGTCTTTTGTTTTCTCTTTCAGACCATCCTCTGTTATTCACAGAGGGAATTACAGACCTAACCAGTTCTATAAATGATTGTTCCCTGAACTCATGGTTTAAGTTTAGGTCAAAGAAAGATCATTTGCATGCAAAGCATGACTCTTCTGTGGCAAAGTAAGGCCATTCTGATTCCAGACAGTTTTATATTTAGCTTATTTTAACTGTCCTAATCTGTTGCCCGATAAACCTCTGTTCCTCAAAGTCATTGAACAGTAGATAACAGCAGAAAAACACAGTGCAATCTTCAGTTATAAAGACAAGTCATCTAAAGGTAAGCACAGAACTAGGAAGCGGGAACTCACTGCTGTTATAATCCAGTTCACCCCACTTACCTGCAAGTGCACATCACATCAATGCTGTTGCAGCCTGCGCATTGGTGCGAGTGTAGTTACTGAGAACTTCTGAATTTTCATATTAACGTGGTACTACTGACCTTCTCAAAGCCACACAACGCTCTCAATATCTCAGAGTAATAATACTTGCTTGCCTAATTCATAGGTTGTCATAAAGATCCAGCTAATTATTTATGAGCTCGACTGTTACCTTTTGTAGATGACTAATGCTCCTCTGAAGTCCATAAAGATGCAATTACTAATTGCAGACTGAAAGCAATGATGAAAAAAAACACTAAAGTTTTATAAAGGGTTAAGATAAAAATCAACACCTATTAGGCAATACAATGTCAACCTTGTATCCTTAAAGTAGAACAAGGTAAGTTTTGCTATATCTCTGCAAAGACACTGCAACTATCAGTGACAGCTTTCTTAAGTGGGTAGTATCTGGTTTTGCAGTGACAATTCATGCCTACAACTAGCTGAGGTTTTTCATACCCAAGTATCTGTTTGCTCCTGCTAATCAGGTGCTGAAATGACTATAGAAATCCTATCCACAGATCCTTGAAGAGGAAAGATGTTTCCTATGATTAACGTGTCCAGAAAAATGCCTAAAACACCAGCAGCTGAGCTCCAAGCTTGACCCGCAGAACATTCATCAATGTAAATACAGACAACAAACAGGTAATCTGCCCAATTTAGAACCTGTGACCCAGCAGTCAAATAACAGGCTGCTTCCAAACCGCACAGCAGAGCCACCAGCTACACCTCTCTCATTTGGCCACATCTGCAGTGGCAGCAGCGGATGGCAATGACACCAGGTTTTCCCAGCCAGACAGCCTGCTTCCTGAACCAAAAAATGAATCAGCTTCTGGTCTGTATTTCTCATGCTTTCTTCACCCCCATAAGGTATCAGGACCAATTCACCAGATCAAAGAGGGCTTGATTTTGTTTAAAGACTAACCCTGAAATTACTTCTTGCTTTCAACACACAATACACAAGTTTTGTGTGTTTATTATAAAACACAAGAACAAAAAGCCAAATTGCTTCTGTATACTTCTATATTTGCACTTAACTTCTGGCTCATTTTTTTTCTCAAAAATGACAAAGTCCAACCTTTAGGATAAATAGAGTCTCCTCCTTAGTACCAAACAACCAATGTTATCCAGGTAGAGAATGTGACACCATACATTTTAATTTCTTCAGGAACAGTCCAGCTTATTGTACAGACTATGGCTGAAATCTTGCCTTCAGTTACACTACAGTCAATGCAATCACTTCACACATCACTGAGATGACTTAATTATAGTCAAGCCAAGAACAGATCAGTCCCTTTTATTCATTTTCCCCAATTTCATACACCACCTACTTATCTAGAGTGGTCCTTTTATTCTCTCTGCTTGTGAAATCTGGTTGTTATTGATGCAGAAGCCTTCTTCCTGTATATATTTCTGTCTGAATCAACACGCAGACTTCTGGCAGTTTTGTTATTGTTGCTTTTAGAAACAATTTAGTGCTTTCAATCACAGCTTGCGTTCTACCAAACAAAGCCCAGGAAGCACTGGAAGGTACCAGGGAGTAATCAAACCACTAAGTGTCAGCACAGGAAACCTCAGAACACATCATCTCAAGTTAGACAGCTGGCATGGAGAAAAGAAGTTTCCATGTACAATCATGTCCAACTTCCTTGAAACCATTGCTCCAGTGCATGTGTTACAGCAGAGCAGCTCCCAAATAGCCAACAAGCCTGGTCAAATGCCCCTGGCTCATCTTCCTCAAAAGCCTCTGCTCCAATAACAGTACTGGGTGGAGAGCATAGTCATAAAGCTCTGTTATTCTGACAAAGAAAAATGCTTTCAGCTTATTACTTAGTGTCTCATTTTAAAAGGAGGACAAAAGCAGTAGGAGATTCTCTGCAAAGAGTTACTCTTTTCTTTTTTTTTCTCCCCCCTCCTCTTGTATAGAAAGCATTCTTTAGACAAATTGCATAACATATATGCAATCTTCCTGCTCAGAAACTTTTGTCATTTATTAAAATCAAATAACACAAAAGAAACAAAAAAGACATTTTGATGGTTCTGCTTGTAATGCCAAGGCCTCCAGCTTCCATCTCAGAGATTTACTAAATTCCTAAGAGCAGTAGCAATATTAAATATATTTCCAGTGACATCAATAGGAAAGTAACTGCAGTAAATAATAATGGTTACTCACAGCTGTTGGCTCAGTTGCTTCTTGTAGATGCACATCCCTGTTAAGGACAATGCAGTACCACTTCATCCCCCAGGAACACAGTGCTGGCTCTTTTCCATACAGTGAGAAATTGCTCCACCACTCTGGGGGGATACAGCTCTTCTCCCACAACGCTCATGAAAGAGGAGAAAGGCCTGAATCACAGTCTCATCTCCTACTCTCTCTAAGGCAACACACTAGCACACAGACTGTGATAATAAAAAGAAATTTGTACTGCTGGATTTAAGCAAGTCAATACCTTTAGCCTTGAGACATTGTGACATAGCCTAAAAAAATCACAAGTTAGAAATAAAGGTTGAACTCCTTCTGTTAGCTTTGCATACTTCAATCCATTGGGATTCTTGTTTTCAAGCTTTCTTATGTAATGGCCATAAAGGATAAAGTAAAGCCAATACTGTCTAATTATCACTGAACTCCAGGAATCTAGAGCCTTTAAATTGCTACAGTTGACGGGAGAAGGAAAAAAAATTTCTTTTACATTTATGACTCACAGTCTCCTATGCAATCAAACTATGTAAGATTCACAATATCCTGGCTCTAACATTAAATATTCTTAGAGACTGCAAGTATATACAGAGCAAACACCAACAGCTTCATATACCAGTGAAACCCAGCTGCGTGTGGACCACAACATGGCTGCCTGTGGAGGAGGCATAAAAATGAAAGAGTGGGAAGAAACAGAGCAGCCTGGAATCTGAACACTGAAAGGCCAGACCAGCACACTCCTACTCAAGTGCCTGCCAAGCAGTACTCAGAGAGAAAAATGAGAGATTTTTGATGATTACTGGCAGTTGGAATCACGTCTTTTTCTTGCTGCATGAAAGAAGACAGCTGCTTCTGATGAGCCACTGCCACCATGTTGGGGCCTTGGCACAGATGTAGACTCCAGTGGGAGACTGGGATTCAGAATCCCAGAACACTGGGATTCTACAGCAACACCCCATCCTGCCTACCAAGGGTTGGCAATCCTCTGCCCCACACCCGCTACGTCTGAGGTATGGGCTGAAACCATAACCCAGAAGTAGTGTCTCTGGAGATGAAGCACAGCTTGGCAGAAGAAATGCATGGAGCCAGTGCATGGCATTTCACACCATCAAAACTTTCTGGTGTCTTCTTGGAACAAGCATCAACGTACTCATCGGGCTTTCCTCAGCAGATTTATGGTGTTCAAGAACATCATCTACTCGTTCACTAGTGCTGCTCAGAGCCTTCTCCATCCACAGCCATTCTTGCAGTAGCTATTTTAACACGCGTCATTTTGTGCTGCTTACACACCCTCATGACTGCAGAAGTGTGCACTAACCAAGATCTTCCATCTCAGGCTGCAAGCAAGTTGCTGAGCACTCCTGACCTGAACAACCTGATCAGGGCTCTCAAACACACGCACAAACCACACACATGGTAACCTCACCCCAGTCAGGACCCAGAGACCTTGCTGTACATGCACCCCAAAAACTTGAGGGCACCCCTGAAGCTCCCTTGTCTGGTAAGGTCACGCTCCAGACAGCGACTGTGTGCAAGTGCACTCCTGAAGCACAGGGCAGCCTAGGACTACTTCTTGCTGGATGTAAAGCTCCCTTTGAACTCTCATAATTGCACCAGCCTTTTGCACATATGTTTGCTGCCTGAACTGTGGTGGGAGACACCTGGTGCCAGCTCTGTGTGAGCCTTTTACATCTTACTTCTGAAGACCATTGAGGTCAAAATGGCTTTTTAATAGGTTTCTCCAAGCTTTGGACCAGACTCGTGTTCCTTCTGTTTAAAGGCCACCTGAACTGCTCTCAGGACTGTGGTCCTGCTGCCTGGCCACCCCCACAGCCTGCTTCACCACACTGAGTCCTTCTTGCCAAGGCAGCTCGAGGGCTGCATATCAGAGCACCCAACGAGAAGCAGTTGGACACCATTTGCTGAGGAGTTTCAGTTCATGCTACTTGGCATACCAGATCTGGTAATCCATCAAACACCAAAGAAGTCAGTGTTGGAACTAGTAGCCCAGGAGGGTCCAGAAGCTCAGGCTGGGCCATGCTGAGGTCGACCTGTGCCCAGCCCCGTCCCTTGCCAAGTCCGACTTGCTGTCTGGATTTCCCTTGGACCTGACTCATCCCTTTGCATTTGCCCTGTGATCCCTGGGCTGCCAGCAAAACCTGTCACTGCCACCTTCCATACAGAAACAGGTTTAAGGTAAATTAAAAAAAAAAAAAAATCAGCATACAAAAGAAAGAAAGAAAGAAAAACTAGAGCATATGCATGAAAATGGGAGGGTGTGGAGAAAATATTCTTCTGAAGAGTGTGAAGCCAAAAGGAAAAAAGAAAGATGACAGAAAACACAAGGAAAGAGTCAAACTGAAGCAGTCTGGAACAAATCTGTGCCCATGTGTGAATGACACAAAGAAAATGGAAACGGAACTTCCACAAACTCAAAACTGCTCCCCAAAAAAAACCTTTTACCATCAAACCTAATGTGAGAAGTTCTGGGTCCCAATTGTACAGGTGTGACGGGCACAAACCCCAGGAAAGTATAAATTCAGAGACAGTTCCAAAAAGCTCAGGTAAAACAGTTAAGAACAGGAATGTCCTCTGTGACAACACTGAGACAAAAGGCACAGGCCAACACTATCCTCACATCAATGTCTTCTCAAGCAGCCTACAGGATTGGTGTATTTGATTCTATTCAGTAATGAGCAACCATCTGCACACTTCAGAAGACTTCCCAGATTTCCACAACATTCCTTATTGCTTCCTGCAGACACTCTGGTTTGCTAGCCTTGACTTATGGCCTTGGTTTCTGGTTCTTGATGCTTAGTGCCAATGAAGCATTAACTGTCCAGGTGCTCCCTCACTACTACCCCCAAGGTCTCCCATAGATGCAGCCTCTCTCAGGTCACAGGCTGAATCAACGTATCACTCATGCTGCAAGGCCACAAGAGCTTCTCCAGTTCAGGGAAAAATTGCTGGAAGAGTTGTACAGCAAAAAGCTGTGCTGATTGCTTCCCAACAGACTGAAAAACATTTCATATCCACCCGTGTAGATTTATTGTAAGTGATCTGCCTTGGAATTTGGAGGGCACAAACTAGTATAGTGTAGTCAGTTCAGTATTAGTCACACACTGTTGTAACTAGAGCTTAGCTTCCTCAGATAGCTTCATTTCTTCATTGGGAGAATTTTCTACATTTTCCAAACCACTGTTCTTGTACTTTTTCCTCAATAACATTTTAAAAAATATTTTATTACCATTCTTAATTTTAAGCTTGTACAAATATTCTCATGTTGGGGCAATGACCCTCCTGCTGACCAGCACTAGTTCCTTGTGAATCTCCTCTCTCACTTTAGATCTACTTTGTGGAGTCACTGGGGCAGGTGACACTTTTTTGCACTACATTTTCTGAGCACCTTGAACACCAGACTCCTGAATCAAAACCCCTATTCTGAGGTTTTGCAACCACCCAGGCACAGGAAGAATCTCTCTCCACACCTTCTGTGGGATTCATCGGCACACTAAATGAAGCATAACAATTTTCACTGGATGCATGCTTACCAATGAGGGGAAAAAAGACCTACAGCAGATTTTGTTCTTTCCCTTGAGGTATCCTCAGGCCTCCAACACAACAGCTGAGAGACACTGGTTACAATCTCTATTGCTCTTGATGCGGTTTCCTGTGGCCAGAAAGGTCAGGGATAGTTTTTGGCCAAGAACCTTATTGACCTAACAGCACTAGAGACAAACCTTTTTCAGCAATTCGTCTGCATTCTTCAGGCATGAGAAAATGAAGAAGGGGAAGCACTGAACTATGTAAAGCCACGAAGCAAGGACAGACATTCCATGCTACAAAGCTATCCATCTCATTTAGATGCCATGAAATAAACAACTTCTCCCATGTGCAATGAGGATTCCCATATATAATTTTCCAAGACTAATGCTATATAAACATACTTAGAGACCAACCACACTATGGAGACAGCTTTTGAGAACAGTTAGGAGGTATGTCTGTTAGGCCACTTTTTAGTATACTACCAATCCACAGACCAAGGTTAACACGTTTCCTCTCTTCCTGTACCTTGTACCTCCTGTACCTACATCTTGTACCTTTCTCTAGTCAAAAAAGAACTTTTGCTGCAGTTCCCCCCACACCAGTTTAAGGATGTGGAAAGAGCAAGAAACCTGACTCCACGGGAGTTTTGCAGACAACACTGGAATATGACTACTAAAGGTAAAGAAGCTGCCAAGGGAGAAGATATTTAGTGAGGCAGTGGAATTGCCAGCAGGCAGCATGGAATGGATAAAGAAGGCAGGCATAGAGACAAAAGGCAAGGAAAAGGCAGAGAGAGGAGGAAGAGAGTTTCACACCAGGCAGACTGCTGCCAGTGCCAATGGGAATGAGGGGGGTTTATACAAACAGACAAGCCTGCTTCCAAGCTGAAATCCCCTAAGTTCCCAAAAGAAAGTAGAAGCGCATTTTTCCTCCTAATCATGCATACTTCAATAAACCTCCAGAGACTGCACTGCAAACTGCAATGATAAAACCAAATGTCAAGACAATAAATGGGGCACTGCATCTCCGCCTCTTGCTACAGAGAGGTCTCTTCTGACAAAGACAGTAACACCTTCATGAACAGAAAAGCCGTGCAGAGCAAGCACTGTCTTTTAGATTGACCTGAAGGGGGAAAGGGCAGCAGAGAACTAACTCATTTGGCTAGTTCCCTTCTAATGCTTAAAAAGGAGATTTATACTGCCACAGGCACATCTTATACTTTCCTGTCATCCATTCTGAAGCATCACAGCAAACACTGTCCTTGCACTGGCAGAGATACAGAAAAATAGCATGAAGTAGTGTTGTTATTTATAAACTGAGGAAACTACTGCAATTCACCTCTGTTTGCAAACACCTACCATAATCATGAAAGCTGCACTATTGCCATGTATGAACAGAGAAACTAATAATGGTGGTGAGCACCAGGTTAAATGATGGCAAAGTCTCACAGTACAGCAAGGTAGTCCTGACACCAGCTCCTTCACTGGGACATTAGCCAACTAAAGTCATGGAAGCATTTTTATTTCTCTCTGCTTCAGTTTCTTAATCTACAAAAGGAGATGCTAGCTAAAAGCATTCTAGAAAATGACAATATTTAAACTTTCATTATTTGCTTTTAATGTGCAAATGAAACAAGATTTTCATTGCACTGCAGTGAGAGTTGGATTGTTAAGCCCACCTCCCCATGAGAAGTGCTTGTTGGCTTTGTTGCTTTTTTTAATTAGACTTCTACCTCACTCTGGCCTCTTCAGAAACTTTCCTAGCATGAACTTTACTCCACAGCATGTTCAGCATCACCAAAATAGCATTTTTAATCACGCTTCATTTCCAGCAAACTTTCCAGCTACCTCTAGAAATGACTCTGGTCAGTCCTGTAGAAGACTGTGGAGAATTACAGTGAAAAGCACTATATTTAAGTTAGGTTTTATTACTTGTATAAACTGAAAATTTCTTGCAAGAAACATCTATTACACCTCATTGAATCAAATACTGCTTTAAGCCTTCTGAAATTCTTCCATGAAGGATATCACGTAATATAACAATAACTAAGAGCTTTGCAATACCTTTGAAAAATAATTAATAAAAACTGTGCACTCACACAAAATGCTTCATCTACTTTTGAAATAGAGCTGCCTCTGGAGTAAAGCATAATATCCATTTAACAGTAAAAAGCCACAAGTATAGAGGGCATAAAGGAAAAAAAAAAATATATATATATATATATGATCGTACCCATTTAGAGCAAGGAGGAAGTTTGTGGAGGTAAAAATGCAGTTAACCAAACCAAAATGTAAATAGTGCCCTAAGCTCGATGCCAGACATGGCCCACATTTCCAAATTTTCCAAGGATGAGTCTAAAAGCTTTGCATCCAGTATCAATCTGTAGAGCTTGGTAAGGGTGGAAAGGTGCTTGTGTTTGATTTATTGGCTAACTTAATCTGTACTGTTTCTGATTGTTTAATAGTGTTGGTGGGTTGAGCTTGTGTTGTCTTTAGATGACACTTTAATGTTGCAGGGCAATCGTTATTACATTCTTGTAAGCTAAGAGGACCCACAACTATCACTTATATATCTAAGAAAAATAGTGGTTCCTCAGGCAGAAAGGCAACAGTGTTAAGCCTCTTTAAGTCTAGTACCTGATCTACATCAGGCTTGAAAACCAGAGTCTCTTGCGACCTCAGCAGGTCTACTCACTGGCATCTTCTCCAGTACCACACTCTGAACCAGAGAACTCAACACATTCTTGGGAGGTCTCCTACTTACACAGACAGCCTTCTCCATCACCATTTAGCCCATGAGAAATTCTTTAGCCAGAAAGTCTTAGAGGGTCTTGCAAAAACTAGTTTCATATTACATGCCTCGCTTTGCCAAAGCCACCAGTCCCCATTCAAACCCCGATTCCATACCACTTCATATCCCGCACAAGAATTTGCATTCTTTCTTAAGCAAGAAGGAAATGCTACCACACTGGCATTTCCCATCCCCACCCCACCCCTTTTTTTTTTTTTAAACCTTCAGCAAAGAGCTCTGTGAGACGCAGGGGGAGTGGCAGTGCCAGCTTTATTTCCTCACCCGTCTTTCAAACAGTTCTAAAGACCACTAAGACTCAGCCTCACTGTACGGAAGAGCCATGAAGGCAAACAGCCACAGATTCAACTCAGGAGCATTCTCCTCACCAGAGCACCATTCCCTGGGAGATGGTTTCTACACAAATAATGCAGAAACCTAAAGCATCAAAACCCCTTATAACTGCACTCATATGTGAACAGTTTGGAGTAGGATATATAACCCAAATCTTGTAAAGTATCAACTCTGCATAAAACACATCTTTGTTCTCACTTTTCATGTCACTTGGTGCAGCTATTGAGCATCATACAGAAAACTACCCATGGATCAGATCTGAAAACAGAAACACTGGGAAGATCTAACTTCATTTGTACCATGATTTTTTTTCAGTCACTGACCTCTTCTCAGAAACACAGTCATGCTAGTTGTATGGCTTTTAAGGGACTTGCATTTTGCTGAGTATTTATATAGCTCAAGGTTTAGACTTCTATTCCCCCAATTCTGAACAACATTCACTACAAACAGAAAAAGAAAGTCATATTTTTAGGAATGCCTTTTTTCCTGACTCAGAAGACAGATGAGGTCTCAGGTCCAAGTATGCAATTGGCATGCAGCCTGGTGCAAAGACTTGTCCAAACGGCCTAGGGAGCAAGCAGCTGTGGGGCCAGGGTTAGGAGGCAGGGTCAGCAACTACCCAAACTGAGGAGCAATTCCCCCAGGCCAGAGAACAGCTCTGAGGAAGACAAGCAATAACCCAGGCTGAGACCACTTTCAAAAGTCATGGTCCCTTTAGTACCTTATTGGGGGATTATCAGTCAGCCAGGCCTCTTGCTTACACTGTCTCCTACTATCAGTTTCCAAAGAAAGGAGAGAGTTTGCACAATGCAGCAGCAAATCTGGTTTGGTACTGAAATAAACCTTTGGCAAATACAATAAATTCCTGATACAAAAGATCAGTCCAGTTCATCTCATGGTCCAGGCCCTGGGGAAGATGAACATCTATATCAACATAGAGAAGGACCAGAGAAGTGACTGGGAGTGGAAGAGGGAGCAGTTCAGCAGCCAGTCTGCATCCCCTTCACAACAGGGGGGGATCGGAAAGAAGCTGACTGCTGTCCTGCTTCTCATGAGCTAAGAGACACTGAGGAAACACAGCACAGCTAAGGAGTAAACAAGGCTTCTTTTACCTGTGCATTCTCTTCTTTGGCTGTACTTTAGCCACATAGGTCAATATGATGGGCCCAAGAGCAGCTGCGCAGAAATGTATTTTGCAAAGGTTGCACCTAGGTTTGATTGAGAGGACTGACGTCACTCTAGCAAAGTCAAACAGGTTGCATACATACAGAATCCAAGGCATAAGATGATCTGAAAGGTTTTACAGAGAAAGTACTGCTTAAAATCCAACTTAACCTTCACCTGAAAACTTCTGAGCATAGTATGTGTGCAAGAATGACCTATACAGCATTTCATATCAGGTAGCTGCCAAACAGACTTGTTATACAGAGAGCAATGAGAGAAATGAGGTACTTGCATAGCATGTTTAACTATAAACATGCTTACACACAGTTTTCTTTAAACGATACATGACCGTGCTGAAAGAAGGCAAGTCAAACCTTTTGCTGCATCATCAAAAAAGCACTTTAGGAACCCCTCTGTATGGTGCAGCACTGCTCGGAGAGGCCTATGAAGCCTGTTTGCTTCCAGCCAGCAACAGCGGTGCCAAGCTGGCAGTTAGCGAGTTGTCAGGTGCCTTGCAGGGCCCGGCTACTTTGAAGGAGTTATGTTGAATGCTCTCTTCTGGGTCATGCATCACTGTTGCTCCTTCCCTTCAGCGTTTCACCTCACATTTGGCTCAAGAGCGGGGTTGCAGCTCCTTCCAATGTCAACACTTTTTCTTTGCTTGGCAAAAGGTGTCAGTGCAGAACAAACACAAGGTATTGTCCTCTTAGGTTCAGACTTCCCCGAATCATGAGCACTTCTCAGGCTCAATCTTCTGATGACTAAAATGTAACTGTAAAACTGCCATCAGCCTCCAGTGGGCTATTTCATATCTTTTCCAGGTTAGGAAAGATATGCACCAAAATGCGGAACATACATCATAACAGCTTAATACAAACACCAGTAACTTTACGCTTCTTTAAGGTGCAGATCCCAGGAATATCCAGATCCAGAAACCTCTTAGAGAAGACTGAGGTTTCCTTTGTAGGAACCAAGGTACAGGTGATGAAATAACTTACAGAGAGCCTCCTAGTGAGTCAACAACAACGTAATACGACATGACACAACTGTGTGACAATGTCTCTTTACCTGGATTCACACCTCTCTATGGGCATTGCACTTGATAGCACCTGCTTCTAAAAAAGTAAATAACTTCTATGCACAGAAATCATAGTAACAATAAATTGCTGATTTTTGTATGCAATGCTCAACCTAATTATCATATTCCTAATGTGCAGATACTGAGGTTCCGCCAAGAAGAACATTCTCGCTGACATTATACTGTTGAACAACTTAGTAGAAAATGAGCATCCAGTTCTCCTAAGAGCTGCAGAAAATCCCAGAGGTGTTGTACAAAAGCAGGCACTTTCTATACTAGTTATGAAAACTATCAAAAGCACTATTCTGGGTATTCAGAGTTTGTGATGAGAAAAAAAATTCTGCCTCACAAAATTAAATCTGTCTTAAAAATGAAAATGGAGAGAAAATGTTTTATCTCAATCTACCTTTTCATCTGTATCAATACTTTTCTCATCTCCTACCAGTAATTTTTTTCATCCATTATCACTTTAGTAATGCTCTGAGTTTTACAAATGAAAGATGTTACATTGCTGCAGAATCTCATCTTTTGGACACTTTAAGTATGTATCTGAATTTAATTTCACTTATTTCTGTCATTTGCACTACTTCACAAACCACTAATCCTAATTTGCTTCAGGAGCCACCACCATTCAGATTTTTAAAATCTACATGATAAAATCTTGAGACAAAAATTACATATCCCTCACAGTCCCAGGTGCAAGATTCCCGCATCCAGCTTTTTGGAGGTAATAGAAGTAAGTGCGTTCGTTAGGAATATATAAGCATACACATATTATATATATATATATATGTGTATGTATAATATACCCATGTATAATATATATATACACACACACAGGGACTAACAAAGGGGCTTACTGAATGTTGGATGTTCAGCGTGAGATTTTTTGATCCAAGAGCTTATTTGTCTATGAGGATGGGATCAAAAAGTCTCACGCTGAACATCCAACATTTGGGCTCTGAAAAAAAAAAAAAAATAAATAAAAAACTTTGTTCAAAGCAGTTAAGAGGTACTTTGCCTTTTACCTTTTGTTGAACAAGGCAACAAATGAAAAAAAGAGCTGGACTTGGAAGCAATTTGAAAAGTCACAGCCAAGAGTGGAGTGCTAAGTGAGCAAGAGTTGCCTATATGCTGAGATAATTCATGTGCTCCCAATCACCATTTGTGTGGTCTCCACCCCAGCTAACCTTCCGACTAGGTGTTTATCTAGGCTGGATAAGCAGACACAACTGCCAGCCTGTTCTGCTACAAAGCATACAGGAAAGGGAAAAGGAAGCTTTGGTCCAAGACAAAGCAGTAAGTTATCCAAAGCTGGATTCCCTCTGTTTTATCCATTATCCGTGGGCTCATGAACATGCGTGTCTCTCAAAATTCACTACCTATTTTAATTTCTTAAATTAACGTGTCACTGAACTTGAACATCCCCCTTCCAGAGCACACCTCCACCCTGGTACTTCAGATGCATTCTTCAAGGGCAAAAAACCCTGTAGAAGTTCAAGGCTCTTCCCTTCATCACATCGCTGTCTGTTCACAGCATTCTGGGTCAATACTAGTATGCCAAAAATTACGGTCTGGTTCATCTCATAATCTCCAAGTATTACTATGCTGTCTGCTAAAAAAAATGGAAACAAAGTGAACCATTTCCTTCAGAACAGAAGTCAATTTCATCTAGGGCAAAAAGTAAATTTCTCATCTTTCTAATAGCTTGTGCTATCTTGCTGGCTGTTAACCTCTTCAGTATTTCTTTTGGCAGAGGGGAGAGGAGAGAAAAAAAAAAAAGGAAAACAGTGTGCAATGATCCACCCAGCTGAAAAGAGGAGACAATCATTTTCTCTCAGCCATACATCCCGATCCCTCCTAGGGGGCCATTAATTTCAGAGGTAGGTGGATGGATGAACAAAAGGACGACTTTTTTTTCCAAAACATTTTAGCCTCCACCATTATTCTCTCTGAAGCACATGCTTGCCACTAAAAATATTGCATCTCTTCCATTTCATTTGGGAGACATCATCTCATTTCCACATTCATCAACATCTCGATCAGTTTGGCCAACTCATAGGTTAACTGTCTTGCAGGGAGAGAACTCTGTGACAAACAAAGCCAAAATTTAAGCTGTGTCAGCACTATGTGATACTGGGTTTAGGGAGAAATACACAGTCTGACATGACTTTAGGTACTCAAGCAAATGCAAAACTGAACTTTAGAAAAAAATAACACTTGTGATCTAGTTGGAAAGAAATAATAATAATAATGTAGAATATGTATTGAGTGTTCTACGGCTAGCAGGGCTTTAACTTGGAAGGAGCTCCCATTAGTCCACAGTAACTACACAATTTTCATGCAAAGCAACACTTTTAAAATGTTTTACACTGAACAGCAGAGGCACATACCACCAGTTGCCTTCTTGTTGCTCAAACAGCTGCTATCAGAGACTATCTATGATGGAGATGAAGCCACAATGCTCACCATTCAATAGAGAAGTATCTGTCTGTTACCACTTACCCTTTCATAGATCCTAATGAATCACAAACCAAAGTTTAAATGGGATCCACAAGATCTAGATCTCATACCCATACACAGCCCAAATAGGGAGGAAGAAGAAAAAGAAAAGCCAAACAGAAAAGAATGACAAATACTTTCCTGAGAGTTAACAGCCAAGTTTTCCTGAAGTGAGGGAGTTTATATAAAATGTTACTGATATGTAAAATGGCAGGAATCTGAGGTGACAGCATTTGCACTGCTGAGCCATTTACACTTATCTTTGCATGAAAAGGTCCTGGTAGAAAAAGAGCAGCTGCTCTGCAACTCTGGCAGCGGGAGCCTCTGAAGGCCCTGCTCCCAAGGTGCAGTTCAGGAGATAATGAAGTACTGAGCCACTAAGAAACCCTTCAGCAGCAACCCCTGGCAGTGGTAATGAGCAGAATGAGAGTACGAAATGAGCAGGGAGGGTTGGAAGATGCCTTCAGGTCTGTCGATACCAACCCAGGGCAATCACAGTTGCGTCACTACGGAGGTCTAATAAAGGTAATAGAAGCCAAGGGCAGCCATGGCAGCCCAGACCCAGCCATGTCTGCCCTACTTAAACAGCAAAGGTCGTGATTCTTTCTTGTTCTAGGTGCAAAAGAATATGGAATAGTGCTATCCCCAGGGCAGGCACACAGAGGATGTGATCCAGCTCTTGCAAGTCAAGCAAAAACATCATTTTCAGGGAAACAATCCATGCTATTCAGAACAATGAACAAACACCAAGCAACTGCCAAACAGAAGAAAGAAACTCGTCACAGTGAAATGCTTCTGTCTCCGCGGGGCAGCAAGGATGGACTGAATAGCAGCACGCCTTACTCGTTCCAAATATGAAATACACGGCTTTTTTAACAGTTACTGCTAAGAACAAGAGAGCCCTCAGGTCTCACCATATAGGACACAAGTACTTGCACAGGGTGACTGCACGTTTGGACACTTACCACTCAATAACAGTTTATCTTATTTGCTCGTCTTCAAACTACAGAATTAGGGCTGCCTTAACCCACTCAGGATAAGTCACAGCAACTGACTTTGAGGCTGTTTGTTATGACTTGTGTTTAAGCATGAAATTAGGGCAGAGTAAATCATGGAAAATATTAATGTATGCAATCACTGCCTGCATGGAATATTTTCTAAGCATTACAATTAATCAATGCTAGACATTTACTTAGTTCTACAGGAGAAATGGTGATGGATATATCTGTAAAACACTAACAGAAAAAATGCATACAAACCTAAAGGTGCATGATTTGTACCCTCAACTATTGAATGCTGTTTAGTTATTTTATAGATTAAGTAATCATTTACATAAAGCCTACAGGAGGTTTCAGACGATTTAAGCCTTTTCTCTTTTGCCCTTTCTACTCTGATCTCACCTCTTTTGATTCTTATTCAGTTTGGGTGAAAGGAGGCATGTTTTGCTCAAGAACTAAAGTTAGCAAATGGAGCATTTCAGGCAGTAGAACACATACTGTGATGGGAAACTGCTGTTCAGTTTGCTATCTAACAGGGGAAGTAATCAGACTGTGCCATCATACAGAAGATTTGAGAAGCTTTTACAATTTGCTCATCTGCTGTATCTTCAAAATGATATTCCCAATTGCAAAACTCACTTCAACAACACTGGCTAAAAGGATCTTTTAAGACTAGAGCCAGGATTAAAAGATGAGGCACACTGGAAGCTCAAAACATTATAGTCTTGTAGCACAAATGAGACAAGCATGTTCTCACATGCTCAGAGTCAATACTCTCCATTTTCCTTTAGCGCACTTTGCTCACGCACTTTCCATGAACCCAGGCCAAATATATTTCCTTCTTCAGTGACCTTGAGTGATAAAGAGTTTCCATCAGGACACAGGATCAAAACTGTTAGAACTTCACATTCATTCCACCCTTTCTTGCAGAAACTATTTGTACCGCCTCAAAGAAGTAACAATTCAGGAAGAAAAAAAAAAAAAAAATGTCCAGAGAGAAACCTCTCAGCATAAAGTACCTTCTAGAACACAGAAGAGAGTCTGCATCTGGAACACCTGCCTACAGGATTCTACTCCTTGCTGGGATCAACACCCTCACTGAAGAAAGGGTTGCAAGATTTTCCAGGGCTGTTCTCCTAAAGGACTTGGATTTCTGCATTAATATTTGCAATACGAGACTGAGCAGGGCACTTGGCCCAATGCTACTTAATTAGCATCAGTCTCCTGTGATTGTGACTGGATGCTCCATGAAGACAACTGACGCTTTTTCAAGGGCGGGGGGGGATGAGCAAACTATTAATTCAGTGCAGTCACCTTGTCAAAATAATGAAATGAGTAACAGTATTCAAACTTTTAAAAAGAACATTTTTAATAACATGGGAGTTAGGGAATAAGGCTAAATGTTTCAACTCAAAGACCTAGTTTCCTGTGTTGGCACCATCCACACATCAAGCATTTTTTACATCTTTTTTTAAAAGAGAAATTAGGAGACATATATTTAAACTGAAATAACATCCTGTCTGTTTCTGTGTATGCACGTACACATAGTGTTCATTTCTGACAAAAATTCACTGTGCTTTCAGCGTGTCCTTAAGGACTTTTCCATTTGCACAAACTCACTGAAGTTTCAGCTATATTGCTGCAGCTGACAAGTTTTCAGCGGAGATTTAACTCAAACATGTTTTCAAAGAATGGTGAAAGACGGTGTCAAAATGACCACCTAATCTTGTCCTATGATCCTCAACTCTAACAAATGCATCTTCAAAATCAGAGCCTTATAGCAGAATGGGCATTTGTTTATCTGAGTAGTTTTAACTATCTGGGTTTATACTCCAGATATAAAATAAGGTCAGAATATTTTAAAAACTTTTCTTGGAGGTTAAGTTAATGCAGTAGTCTTCAAAATAAGGGCAGGCTAAGGATTCAGACTTGGTTAGAGAACACAGCTGATGAGAAGCAGCTCTCACTGTAACTCAGTAACCTATATCTATAGTCTCTAGCTGTTTGCCACTGAACTATCACTTCAAATTTCAAATTCTTATTCACAGATCCAAAACAAAGGTCATATCCATGTCATAGAGCAGTCTGGCTACAAGGTATTAACTTAGCAGCTGACTCCTAACTGTTGAGTTTGTAGTAAAATGGACTTTAAAAGTTCAGCTTCTTCAATGCAGAACCAAACATTAAGGCTCCAATGGTTCCTTGTAATTAAAATTTGCTAATAAACCTGGCAGCTGTTCAAAGCCTATATGAATGAAAAGGGAGTCCATTTTGGGGGGAAGAAATACCCACATCATTCAAATCACTCCTCAAACATTGCTTCTGTCCATGTACGTATGTACATACATCCATGTATAAAGCAAGGACCAGGAGAATAGCAACTACAGTGGGAGTAGATCCTTCATTGGAAGGCTGCTCAGGAGGTTGGTGTGTCTAGAGCCCATGCTGCACCTCCTAGACCGGCAGGCCTCCTGCTCCATAGCATTAACATCTCCCCAGGATATGGCATTCCTGTGTGAAAAAGGAGCAAGATACAGCAAGAGATTTTGCAGTCACATCAGGGCTAAGAGTGAGAAGTACCATTTCTCAGCAGACATATATACACGTGAAAATGTATTCAAAATCCTTCCTAGAAGGGGAATTACAGTTCTTGTAGGGTGTGACTCTATAAGGTCTGGCAAAGCCACTTAAAACCTCACCAAAGTTCAATATGACTAGGAGTGTTTACAAGCATAAGGACTAGGCCAAATTGAGAATGTAAATATTTGGATTCAGTTCCCCAAACTTGCCTCTATCAAGACTGCCAGCTAAATCCCAACTGCAGACCAAAAAACTCAAATAGCAGCAATTGCGCACACTACAGCACAGAGACAAAACTAACAGACATGGCATTCAGCATTAAAAAAAAAAGTAGTAATTTGTAACCTAAACTGATCTTATGTTAAACAAGACATCCATTAAGTTTGCATTGAAAATGAATTCAACTCAGGTATCATATGGTACATTTTAAGTGTCTGATCAGTCCAGATTTAAATCCACTGTCCTGCAGGAAACTGGGTTAAATGATCCATCAAGACACCATAGACTATACAATGGATCTAACACACAATAGTAATTTGGACCTGAACCACACTCACTCAAGCCAGCACTAAGCCCCTAAAAGCAAGTGCCTATTTTCTGGGCAGAGGCGTTGAAGACAATCTGCAGTGGATTTAAAGTAATTGAGATCTCAGTCCCAAATTTAAAATTGATTTAGGATCCCAAATTCACATGGCTTCTAAAGCACCTATATTATTTATCTGTTCTCTTTTAGCTCTGGGTATGGAAGGCAGACAGGGGTCCACTCAAGACACTTGTGACATCCCAGAAATACAGATCCCATACTATTCTCAGTTGCTAGTTCCCAGCCCCCTCTCAAAGCACTAAATGTCTTTTTAGCTTCCCATTCCCTGGGTTAAGACATTCACTGGAAGGTTTCAAGAGAACTGTACTCTTTACAGCAAGAGCGAATCAGAAAGTTAAACACCTCACCAACACCAAGAGAGATTTTCTTCTGTGTGGTAAGAATTCAGATCTACTTGCTGCCACTACTGTAAAGTAACAAGCAGCCCAACCTCTCTCTTTCTCTCTCTCTCTCTCTCTCTCTCTTCAGCTGAGTGGGAAAGTACAGATCACGTTCTTCAGCTGTGGGAAACTTGTTCTTTCCCTCAAGTTAAAAGCAGGCTCTTCGGCACACTTAACCATGACCTCTTTCGGAGGGACTAGTATCGTTTCTTTAAACGGTCTTATTAAAAATAAGCCTGCTTCCTAAATATGAAGACATTTAGCAGTTCCAGGCATTCTGAGATCCTGCATACCACTTTTTTTTTTTTCTCTTAGCTGGCAACATTTATTTAACCAGCAATTAAAATCAGGAGGCCCAGTCGCCCCAGTGATTCTTCCCAGAGGGTCTTAGATGTTTATGAAACACAATGAAAACAATAAAGTGGATAAAATCATGCTATTCCATCAAGTCCTTGGCAAGACTTTCCAACCAAGAACAAATTGGCATAGTACATTATAGTCAACAGATTACACAATGGTTTGCAGGGTCACCCATAATAAAAGGTCACACATTCCTTCAAAAGCTACGGGATATGTTAAAAGTCACTTGCTTAAAGGGAAACTCCAGTGCTTCGTTGCAAGGACCTGCTAGCAGATGTTGGCAGCAGCTGTGCCCATGCACAGGACACCAAAGGACAGACAGTGCCTCTCCCTTGATAAGTAATCATAATCATTTATTTCCTTTAAACAGCAAAACTCAAAGCAAGATGAAAGTGAACGGGCAGAAATCTTATTTTCACCCTTGAACCTTCTGTAACAGACTTCCACCTGCGTAACCCGATCATCAAAATGTAAGCTACATTTTGACATTCCTAAAAACAGACTTGCTTTTCTCATATCTGAGAAAATCTTGAAAAAATATGTCTTAAGTCTGAGATACTTCTGTGCGAATTTACCTTCCAGAATATGAAATATTTTCCACCAACTGACTGTATTAGCTTTGATATTATTAAAATAATATCAAAGCTTAAATGCTAGTCAATGTCTGTTCAGTTCATCCTGTTTTGCTGTATCAGAAATCAAACTATTACTAAGTTTCATGCTTTATTTTCCATCAGTGTTTTGATCATTCTGAATGTTTTATATGGAGTTACTCAAATCCACCTGAAGTTAAAACCTAAATCATTAAACAGAATAAGACAGAAGAAAAAGCCTATTCACTAAAGTCAGTGTAACAGCAAAACAAGGGTACATAAAATACTACTATCAACATGCTCTATCTAACTATGCTACATATCTGGATTGCTTAGGCTTGAGTACTACAAGTCCAAGTACATTGGAGTGAAAATAACTGGAGTCAACATAGGGGGGTCTCTAATAGGCTGCTGCTGCTACTCTGTGCTTGTGGTGACCTACTGCTCTTTAGGAAAGCAAGCACTTGGGAGCAAGCCAAGACCAGTACGCCCGATTTTCCCACCAAGTGAACTGCTGAAGCAGCTTCCTTAGCTCTTCAGCTACATCTATCCTGGGATCCCAAGTTTGCCACGGGAGTCGAAGTGGCTCCCCTTTCCAACATGCAAATACCAGTCGGCGGGACAGGCGACGCAAGCCGAGCGTGGACGGGAGGATGAAGAACGCTCGCCCCACACGCAGCTCTGCTCTTCCGCAGCCCGGCCCCGCCGCGCTCCCCCCGCGCCAGCGGCGCCCCCGTCCTCGTGCCCGCGGCGCTTACCGAGGGGCTCCCGCCGGCGGCCGCCCGCAGCTCCGCTCCCGCCGCCCGGGCGGCTGCAGCTTTTTTGGCGAAGCTGGGAAGAGGGAGAGAAAGGAAAGGGGGGAAGGGAGGGAGGGAAGGCGGAGGGACTGGGATGGAGGGAGAGAGAAGTATGCGAAGGCAGGAAGTGGAGACGGCCCCGGCCAGTGCGGGAGATTAATGGGAACCAGTCGCCCGGCAGCCAACAAAGAAACCTGCTCGGCAGCGCGGCCCCGGCCCGGCCACGCTCGACCCCGGATCTCTGCAGCCCGGCCGGGCCAGACTGGGGCCGCGCTGCCGCCCCGCGGGGCCGCAGGGCAGCGGGAGGAGGAGGGGAACCGCGCGGCTACTCTGTCCCCGCAGGGAGCTGAGCGGCACCAATTTCCCTTTGTGCTGTTTAAAAGCCAGCACTGCTCCAGTCGCTCCGAGAGAAGACGCTGCCGGGGAGAGAGGAGGAAAGGAAGGAAGGGTTTCCTGTACAGCCCGGCGGCGGCAGCCCGCACGGACACATGGTTTCAATCACCGGCCGGGGATGCACGGCGGGTGCAGGGTGCTAGCTCCTGAGCGGCAATTCACAGGTTTCCAACTCCTACTGGTAGCTTTCGAGTAACAGTACCTATGGAGAAAGGGGAGGGCAAGGAACAAGAGGCACCTACACAAGCTTTATCCCAGCAGCCATCGCCAAAGGCAGCCTGCAAGGGTAACGATCTGGGCCCTGGTGCCCACAGCCCTCATGCTCCAACCTGGAGGCTGCAGCCCTCTGGTGCTGGGCATGTGGCCCAGCCAGGCTCTCTGCAAGGAACCTGCATCCCGTGCAACCATGGAGGCACTAGCACCAGCGCACGGGCACCCAACAGCCCAGGCAGCAAGGGCTCCCCCTCTTCTGAACACATGGGGTCGTGGGGCCAGCTCCCTGGTTCACCTGCCCACGCGCTTCTGCTGCTTAGCCGATGGGAACTGCATGCAAGCCGTGCAATATGAACAATATGAAAGACACACGGAGCGGACTGTACCTAAATAATTGTTGGGTACAGTCACGTGTGCTACAGAGTACAAGGAATGCACCTAAATCTTGAAATTGTACGTAAACATTTACATATGTATTAAAAAAAAAAAGCAATGCACTAGGAAAAAATAAAACTAACAGAAGAAATACGGAGTGTCATGTATATTCCATAACTGGAAGGAAGAATACCGACATAAAGTGCATGCTTAAAACCCAATAAATGCTTTCCTTCCACTGACTGAAAGGGAAGCTAAATGGTTCTCAGATGAACGCTCATGAGCCCTCCCCACAAGGGGACTTTCCTCAATCCCTACCAGAGCCATAACCATATTCCAGCTTATAAATAAAATAAGATATACACCATCTGAGATATCCTGATCTCTCATCCCACATGAGAAGTAAGTTTGGTGTAAATGCCCAGCATTTCCCAAGCCACCATTATATTTCAAAGAATGAATGTAAAGGAAGAGAGAGCGACTCTCATTTGGATTCTAATGGGAACGTGTGTTTCAAAACAAAAGCTATTTCAGCTGTCAGGCTTCTTGGGAGGAGGGGGGGGGTGATGTATTTACGCAGCTGCAAAAGGAAATTGGTGTCACTGAACATCAAAAATAGTGGGAGTTTAAATTTCCACATACAAGGAATAATTTATTCCCTGAACATCAAGCTGCTGATGCAAATATCTGGCAGGAACATGAAATGCATTCAGTTTTCATTGCAGCTAGGAAAATGACATAGGTGGCCTTTAGATTTAGCCTGTATTTCAAGTACTCTACAAATGCAACAAGACACCAATCTTAACCACCTCACAGGTGGACCAGTACCATAATGACAAAAAAGATGCTCAAGATGCTCAACTTCTAATCAGGTAGAAAGTAGTCTATGTTGACTACTTCATCATCATGCAAAAGAAATGACTCAAACATGCTAGGACTGTTTTTATCAAATATTATTTTTCTCACCCATTTATTTTGAATTTAGTCCCACAAGAGTCAAGCACTTCAGCAACCACCTAAATTTTCCACCAAGTAAAATTAAGCTTGTATTTAAACACTGAGTTGGGGCTTTCAGTGTATTTTATGAACTAACAACCTGCAAGCAGCTTGTTTATTACAGAAGCTGGCTGCTGCTCTAATTAAGCAACTGGAAGATGATAATAAAATGTAAACCAGAGAAGATTATTTGTCTTGCTTGCCAGACAGATTACAACTAGCAAAGCTCTATAAACAAGAACGAAGGACTTGAAAAATCAGAGCCAACATGCCTACTTGTCAACTGTGGCCAGGCTATGCTTAGCACAGGATTTAAAAATAAAGTTTCTGAGCCTGTTTTGTCACTGCTATGATCTCAGTGTAAGCGAGTTAGAAAAGCAATGGACTGACTCTAATTTACGTTCAGCCACAATTGCTTCCCAAGCCTGTTGAGTAGCTCAGAATAGCAACGCAGCCTCACGTGCCGCAGAGCTGATGAAGGCCCTGCTGGAAAACCCTCCTGGCCTCCAAGGGAATTCAAAGGAACTAGGCTGCTTACTTAGCAAATCTAGTTTGCAACTGTGCCTCAGAGGCCAAAACACTTTGCATTTTCTCCCTGCTGACCCAAACTAAATGACATTCCTTTGTGAGCACATGCAAAAAGACAGAGCTTCCAAGTGACCTGAGTTTGCAGGTCACCTGGCACTCTCCTCTGCTAGCAATCCCTGTGCCACTCACCCTGCTGCCATTAGGTACTATAATTATTTTTTTGTGCCTTGTAAAATAAAAAACAGGAATACCACTTTCCCTTAGACACACCATCAGAAGAGAACATAAAAAAAAAAAAATCAAAATGGCAGCACCACCTCACTGCACCACAGACCAGCACTGGCACTAAGGAAGGGTCTCCAGAGGCCCATATGCTGTGACACAGACTCTTAGAGCACAAGGATACCAGCCACCCATGAGGTCCACACCTCCACCACGCCACCCTGCCACGCTCACACCAAGCCCAAAACAGAACACTGGGGCATCTCCACATTTTTTTTTTTTTCCCTGATCTCAGCCAAGCTGTGGGAATTACCTAACACCACCCCGGCGCTCCAACGGCCTCGCCTCGCCAGCCCGGCGGCCGACACCTCAGACCAAGCGCTGCCGGCGGGCCCCGCACTCCCCCTCAGCCGCCTCGCCCCCTAACGGCCGCGACCGTTAACGGCCGGCGCGGCGCGGCGCGGCCGTGGGCGCGCGCGTGCGCACTGTGACGCGGCGCGGG
>VWPW01009977.1:555953-582778 GCA_013389825.1 Crypturellus undulatus
GCGCGTTTGGGCCGCAGGAGGAGGAGGCGGCGCGGCTGAGCGCGGCCTTCGCCGCCGCCGCGGGGCTCGTGCAGGAGGCGGCGCGGCAGTGCCGGGTAAGCGCCCTGGGCGAGCCGAGGCGGCTCGGCCTGAGAGCACCTTAGTGCGGTGGGAGCGGGATGCGCTTCTGGCCTCCTGCTGGGATCCGGGGGAGTGCCCGATGCGCCGCTGGGGCCGCGCGGAGCTGCGCCCGCCACCCGCGTGGGAGCAGAGGAGCGGCGGGCTCTGGCTCCTCAGCTCTTAGGTAGCACAGAGGTAAAGATAAATCTACAGCAGAACGTGGTCTCCTGGAAGCAAACGATTAATACCTAAAGCTGTGCAGTTTAGGACGACTTCTTAAGAATCACTTAGGAACCACGGTTTATCCGTGCTTCTCGTAATAAAATGCAAGAGTTGCGCTCAGCCTGTCCCCGTCCCGCGTGGCCTTGGCACGGGAGAGTGCCGGTGCAGCGGGGTGCGCGCGGGGGCACCCTCGGTCCCCCCGCTCGGGACGGCCGCGCTGGGGAGCTGGCGGCCGCGGAGCCCCCGCGGGTGTCGCGGTGGCTGCAGAGCCCTCGCGGGTGTCGCGCTCGCGGCATCCCGGCGCTGCCGTCCTCACCAGCTCCCCTTGCAGCTTCGTGTTGCCGCTGCTCGTGCTGAGCTGCTTTTGCACGCGCAGGGCTGGTCTGAACCGCGCGATGCCGGGCGCTCAGCTCCCCTGGGCGCTACGTGAGACCCCGGGCAGGGCCACGCGTCCCCCGCAGCCTTTTGACTCAACGTTTCTGTGGACTAAACCCCGAGGTGTCCCCGTGTGTTATATGTCTCACTCTTGGTGAGAACAAACTGGGTGGTTAATGTCCCCTGCCACTAGCTGCCCTGGCCTTTCCCCTTTCCTGGCTCTGGAGCTGTCATGAGATGGGCCGGGATGTTTCTCTACCTAATATTGTCCTTTTCGTTTCCTGTCCAGAAATACTATAGCTTGGTGCCCGCCTGCAGATGCAAAGAGCACGAAATCAGACACATCTGCAGATACCACAGCAGGCAGGCAGGGGAAGGAGGGCTGGAGGCCGCAGAGGAGGAGGTAAGTGCTTTCTCCCCTGCCCCTATGATTATTCTTCGCCTTGACATGTGCCACTTTAGTCCATTGAGTGTCTGCAATACTTAGTTACACAAATTTGGCTTTAAATAGAAGGGGCCTGACTTCAGACACCTGAAAGCCTGGAGCAATATGTGTCCTCCTGTTAGTGAAGAGGGCAAAGTAAACACCTGGTGGCACCAATCACTGTCATTTAATCCTCCTGTGGAGGCAGAGAGTTTTACAGACTTAATGCAGGCCCCTATGCTCTAGAGCTGAGTATAGCATTTGTGTGGTCTGGTCAGAAAACAGTATCTTTTTCTTTCCAGAAAAATGCAGCCTCAAGAGTGTCCAGTCAACCTAAAACTTGCCTGTGCTGTGTAAGTTTATAGATACTTTGATTTTAAGTGTTAAATTAAGGTATAGGATTTCCTTATCATTCTGCATTAGGTTGTTTAAAATTTACAATCAGGCATAGAGGTTTTGTGATGGCACAGAAGATACACCAGAGATGTATTGATGCATTTATAATCCTGCTGTATAGGTGAGCAGTAGAATTTGCGTATAGACTTGCACACTTACAAACCAGATCATAACATCCCGACACATAGTTAACTAAGAGGCTGCTTTGCAGCCTGAGCTGGTACAGAATGGCAAGCAGAGCAAGGGGTCTTTACCTCCTCTCACTTTCATCAGCAATAATAATCCAATTATGGAGCTCCTCCGGCCTCCCCTTATTTATGTTCCTGATAAACTCTGAAGAAAGGCATGCAGCAGTGGTGTGCAGCTAGCTAGCCCGTTGTGCTGGGCCTCTTTGAAGACTCCCCTTTCCCCAAAGATGAGGAAAACTTTCCTGTTTTTTGTAGGCTAACAACTCATTGTGGCTTAGATGCTCCTAAAACTGATTCAAATAAAGAAACATGGAATCTTTATCACCTTAAAAACAGCTCACCTTAATACAGCTGCTTCGTTGTGTGGATGGTTTCCAGGTTTATGTACAAAAATGTTTATTCTGACTGGCTTCAGTTTTCTGAGTCAGGTTACAGCATGCTGGTTTTCATCTTTGATAAAAGTATTAGATAAAAGACTTTGAATATGGAACTTGTAAAATGCTTCTATGCGATGGAATCATTAGAAATTATTGCCATGCTGCCTATATTTTGAAATATGTTAATATGTTCATAGAGCAGTTAAAATGTAACTTTTCTACCGCCCACAATTCAAAACATTATTGTGGTGAAAATTTAAGATAACTAATTGGTTTGGAAGCTTTTTTCCCCTGCTCATTTTTTTCTTTCTCTCCTCAAAGATGAGGAAGGCTTCCAAAGACATCTACATTGAAGTTTCTCCTGGCACCTATTCTATCACAGCAACCTCAGAGGATATGGTGAAACAGACCCACGTGGTGGATGTCAGTGCAGGGCAAAGTGTTGATTTAACTTTTGTTCTATGATGTTTGTTGTTTCTCAGTAATCATGGGAATAAAATTCCAGCTTTTTAAGGCATATAGTAAACTGTACATATATTTTCCTCTTTTAGCACTTTAACAGTATTCTGTACTTTGGGTCTGCATTTTTATACTCATATATACTTGTTTTATACTCAATGCAAATATATATTATATACAGCACACTTTCTACACTTTGTACATTGATTTTTTATAAATACTTGTACAATGTGTGCCTTATTTCCAATTATGTGACTGTATGATTCAATTAAAGATGCAATCACTGGAGTAAAACAATCTTGTCTGTGATGACAACTTCTTTTGTATTATCCCCAGACAGAAAGTGTGTGTCCTGTTCTTGAAGACAGAGAGAAAAATTCCTGCACTATGAGCACAGAGGCACAGGAGCTTGTGCAACCTGGCACTGATTTTAGGACAGTTGAGAATCTGGCTCACAACATATCACATATCTCTACCTTGGTTATACTGATAAACACTACTCTCTTCCTAGGATAAAGCGTGAGGAGGCTGAACTTCCATGTTGATGGAAAATTATTAGAAAGATAGTTATTCACAAGACCTTGCTAGTGAGAGAGAGTGAGAGGTAGTGCAGGCTGCTACCTGCAGAGAGCATGCTAACTCATAGGCCTTTATTCGCTTCAGTAACGCGGTGTTGTGCAGCCTACCTGAAACTTAATCTCACCGGACGTGTACTCACTAGAGTCCTCTTGATTGTGCCTCTCTGCTGCCTTTTTGTTCGTTTGTTTGTTTTGGGGTTTCTGTTTGTTTTGGGATTTCCTCTGTCCTCTTTTCTGCAAGTTGTTTTGCCCTTATTATTTGACTCTGTTATGTCTTTGTTTTCCTCATGCTGCAAAAACCTTCCTCAAGGACAGGAAACAAATCTTTCAGAAGTCAAATCTTAGAAAAAAAGAAGGCATAAACATCCAACTTTTGCTCTCCTGCCTGTGAAATAGGTTCATTGGCCCTATAAAGTATTAATAATGCTATTATTTCTGTACTAGTAAAAAATACTCTTCTGAAATACAAATACATTATCATAGGATCATAGGCTTTTCCAGAAACTGTTAGGCTGTAACCACACTTTGCTCCTGTGAAAGTTAGTGGGAGTTTCTTGTTGACTGCAGTGGGAAGATGTTGGTCAAGGAGGGAGCCCTTCTGAAAAGCTACTCCCTAACCCTGTTTATTTGCTACAAGCACCGTGTTACACGTTTTCAAAAGATAACCGAGTTCCTGTGGATGCAGCCTGTGTTACAAGATAAAACTGTTTCAGCTGCCTCAAGGGATAGCTATTTTACTCCCAGATACTTCTATTATTCCCCTTAAATGACCCTTAGTATTTTTAAGGTAAAACTGTATGGACTTGTGTGATTCATGCTGCAAGGCTTGGGCTAGAATGAAGACACGCTGATTTGTTTTAGTTTTACCAAAAGGCAAGATACGTTCCTTCAGCACACAGATACGACACCCGTTAACATACAGGACATCTGTCAGGAAAATTGCACACTCCTAGAGAAGAAAGTGAATTGTTACAGAAGTCTATAATATGCATATATTATAATTTCAATAATAAAGTAGAAAACATACAATTCATAGGTTTGTAAGGTTCTGCTTAAAAATAATGGGTATCATTGTGAGAGTAGAGCACATTCCAGTATATTTCCTTCTCACAAAGAAGTCATGCCACTAGCATATTAATCTTCTGAGGAAAATCATGCAAGTTTAGCAAAGTTTTACCTCTCCAGCCAGCTTGCAGAAGGAAAAAACAAAAGCAGAGAGGAGCTAACACGTGATCTGTGATGACAGTTTGTTGAACCTCTGTCAGTCTTGCACAGAGCAGGGTGGCTGTTCAGCTTCCTTGTTTCTGGGCAGCTCTTCATGTTCCCCTTCATCTTGCCAGCTTTTCCCTTCCTTTTTTCAGTGTGTGTTTTTGTTTGGCTTTCACAGCCTTATTGATTTTTGTTCATTTTTTCTCCTAAAACTGGAGGGACCTTTTCGAAAGAAACCAAGCCCAAAACAGAGGGTGCTGGTCCTTGTTCTCAGCTGTGATGGGACTCTGCATCCCTTACCTTCAAAGTAGCAATTTCCTGTTTGCCTGCTGCTCGTCAGGGAGGCAGAGAAGATATGTGGTAAAAACTGTTTGCCAAAAATAGGTATTTTTATCTTTGAGAAATAGAAGCCATGACGAACAGAGCCCAAGAGAGCCCAGCACTCTTCCAGACTGCATCCGGGAGCTGTTGCACGTAAGTTTTCCTTCTGCGGTGTTGTGGTGGTTTATCGCTGCTGAAGCTCCAAACCTCCTATTTTCAGGGCCACTTACAGAGCAGCTCCCACTTCCCATAGGGCTTTACTGGGCTGGTGCCAATGGGCCTTGGGCAGGTGTCGGAAGGTACAGCCTTTGCTGAATGCTCACACACATGGGTTCTTTTTTATTTGATGGTTTCTCTTTTGTTTGGGGGTGGCTTTAGCAGACAGTTGGCTTGAGGCAAGGTGCTTCTCTGGCTAAGCCCCAGAGAGCTAATAAGAACATTTCTTCCTTTCAAACAAATGAAATGCTGAAGTAAATACAGCATTAATAGGGATTACCTTACCATTGACGAGGGCTTGCGGTTAAGACTTCCTTCATTGTGAGCTGCCTTCTGGGAGGCTGTTTGACGATGTCAAACATGGCACTCTGGTTAGTGGGGGTAACACACGGCCCGTCCGCAGCAGCGCTGGCTTCGGGTGCCAGCCTGCCCTTCGTGTAGGAGCTGCCGTGAACGCCGAATCCTGGAGGGGGCAAATTATAGACATCTAAGCCCTAAGAAAAATAAAACCTGAACTGCATTTGAGAAACATTCATTTAAGAAGAGAATGCACTTTAAGCCTGAAAAGATTTTTTTTCAAGTGATTTGTTCTGTATAGACTAGCTGTGAAGGCTAGTGAAGAAGTCAGCATCATAAAAAGCATGGGAAGATGATGGAGAAGGAGCTCAAGAGGGGCATATCTATGCTTCTAAATATGACTCGTTGCTCTGGTAGTTCTCCACTGGATGAGTTACAGAGGAGCTAGCATACAGGAAAACATTATGGACGGGAATATATTGCAGCACAGCCTGATGGGCGAGTTTGTAATACCCAAAGCAGGGAACTGCAGGCTAAGCGACTGTCCAGCTGTAGAGGGCACCAGAGCACACAGGTTATCCGGCTCTGGTCGCCTCTTCCATATGGGCCTTGTTGTTGTTTGCTTCTTTTAAAGTACCTGGCTTACTATGTTGGGACTTGTGGCTCCTTTTCCAATATTTCCACTTTGGCCTTGCAGAATCCTTTAGCCTGGGCTTCTCCAGCAGTCTGGAGTCAGTGTTAACAGCCCTGTCCATCACAGCGTGCTCAGCAGGGAACGGCTCCTGGTCACACTCTGAGCTAGAAGAGGTGAAAGATGCAGCTGCTGCTGCTTCTTGTTTTGGACCTTCCAGGTCTAGAAGGCTCAAAGAGGCTTTGCTGCTGGGCTCTGCCTCTTCCATTCCTCTTGGAAGGACCAAAGAGTGGGAAGCAAGAGGCCACCAGGCCTCAGTATAGGCATGGCAGCAGCAGATGCAGCCCACATGTACTGATGTGCAGCACGGACCACCACGGTGGTGGTGAAGATGCGGCCAGCAGGGCAGGCCTTGCCTAGCGAGGCTACCTACGGTACAGAGGGGAACTGGGGCTGTTATAGGACTGCAGGAAAAAATACAAGAGTTATTGTCAGGATTTTCTCTGGCCTTCAATCTGCTGGTGAAGGGCATGTGGATCGTCTCTACAATCCTCTCCCAGCGGCTGGGAGGGATCCACAGAGCAACACCCCGTGGGAGTTTCACTTTGTTGCCGTTCCAGAACTGGACCGTAATTTCTTCATCTTCTGAGGCTGTTGAGAGAAAAGGTACGCAGCGTGAGCAGCTGCTCTGCCTGCGGCTGCCCAGTCAGCAGTGGAGCCAGCTCTGCAGCACTCATCGCCACCGCTCATCAGAGGTGATATGGCAGCTCAGACACTGTCCGTGCAACAGCAGGCCTGGCAGCATGGGCTTTTTTTTCATCAAATGAGCACATAAAAGCTGAGTAGTTGTTTTGTTGCTGCCAAAGTTAGCAGTAATGCACAGAGAACATTTTACCAGTATTTTGGTAAGTCAGCACAGCCTGACTGGCAAGCATGGGAAGCTGAAGGAGATGTTGAAATCACATGCTTAGGGGATAAAATCACCCTGGGGTCTATAGTCAAGTTAAGCACCAGCACCCTAGTGAGGACAATCCTCCTCCAAGAGGATCTGCTCCATTCAGATCCCTCAGGAAAAGGCCCCATCCTCCACACAACAGGCACGCCCTTGTCCCAGCAGACAGGAAATAACCCACTGGTAGGTCACAGCTTCCTTAGGGGTAAACTAGCAAGGTGACACCCAGGTACCTATTAGCAAGTCACATTAGCTCCTGGAAGCTTTAAACCACCAACTGAGCGAGCGGTGATTGAGTTGTGAGCAAAAAGGAGTGCTCCCTGCTGCCCCAGCACCATGCCTCTTGGGGCAAGGAGGCAAGCAAGGCAGGTCAGCACCTCCCTTACCTCGCAGGGGATCCCGCGTCTCAATGCCCGTGAGGACAGTTCCTGGGCCGAGCCGCACCATATCTGGCTCCCAAGGGGCCAGCACTTTATCCCCAGGGAGCAGAGAGTGCTTCATGCCATTCACGTACTCCATAATATCATCCTTGGTTGCTTTTTGCATCCGCACGGGAGGCTTGCCGTGTGCCACAACTGGTCTGGCCAACTCTACCAGGAATGTTCCTCTTTCACCCTGTTACCAGGAACAAAATAAGAGCTCCTCTCAAAAACACTTCATTGGCAAATTATGCTGTGGCCTTCTAGGCCAAGGCAAAGCACCAAGTGAGTGTAAACAGTAACTAACAGCGTGTGGTATTAGCTCTGAATCAAGGCAGCCAGCGAGAGCTCTGGGACACGCACTGGAGAGCGGATGGAGTGCGGTTATAAACAGACTTGCAGATCACTAGAGCTAGGATCTGTACTATCCAATGACGGGTACTACCAAACTGCATTTCGCAAACTGCACTGCGTGTGCCACGCAGCAAGGGACTCCAAACCTGCTCAAACCTGTTCTTTAGTCATGCCCTTCCTCGTTACACGCAATGTCAACCCACTGTTCTTCTGAGAAACTGAACCCAAGGCCTGCCAAGAGGCTTTCCGTCAACATCAAATGCAGCACTACCCTGTTCTTGAGAAAGAATAGGGCCTTTTTTCCCCGTGTAGTTTGAAATGCTAACAAACTAATGAATCAAAGCCGTCACGGACATCTCTGGAAAGACACGGTGCCGTTGGGGCGTAGCTGACTCGGGCGGAGGTGTGTACACAACACGCTCACACTTCTCCTGTGCTGTTGTTACGTGTCTACACACAACAGTAGCCGTCGCGGTGTCCACACACCGCGAGCGCTGGCCAGATCCGGCTGGGCGCCCCGCACCGGCAGGAGGAGGCGGCCCGGCCTTGGCGCCTCCAAGGTGCACAGCAGCGCCGGGGAACTCGGTTACGTGCCAGAGGGGCAAACTTCGCAAAACGGAAGATCGGCTGGCAATAAGCCTTGTAGCGGGGAAAAGCAGAGATCTCCTAGCTGGGCTCAGGAGATGTTGAGGGGAGCACACGGTGCCTAAAGCCTTCTTTGAATTAGAGTGGTGAGATGGACAAGAAACCCAGTGGGGAGTAGGACAACCACCACAGCCCAGCCCGGTGAGGGCAGGCAAGATCCTCCTCGGAAGTCTCCAAAGAGGACACTGCAGCACACTTGGTGCCTCTTGGAGGCGGGTGATTAGCAGCCTCTCTGGCAGTGATCTGTGCTGCTTTTCTTTGCCCAGACCCCAGCTTCTGCGCAGCCCCTGCCTCCAGCCTCCAGGCACGGAGCTGGGAAAGGAGGCTGAGCAGAGCAGGGCGCTGAGCACCACCGAGACACCGGCGCCAGAGGCTGTGCTGCGGTGACAGGCTCGTCCTGCGTGCCGCTAGGCACCGAGCGAGGACACCAGGCAATCCGGCACACTGGGACACTTTATGGGGTTTATACAGCACTGGATGAACACAGTCACGAACAGAGGCTGCCCTGGACATTTCTTCTCCAGTTCATGCAGTAGCTGAACCCCACGCGATGTGTAAGGAGCTCCTGATCGCCTGTGACTGCTGGGGGACTATGTCACTGCACTGGGTCTTTTCTAGTGCTCAGAGATGCAGAGTGTTAACAAGGGGGACCACGCAGACACAGTGGGTTTTACCCAGCTCTTCTGGTGGAGCCCCTACACACACGGCATTGCAGTCACTGACATGAGCATGCAAAGCAGCAGTCACTCACCTCCAGCTCTTCTTTTACTGTACCGTGGTAATAAAATCCATTGTGTTCCCCTCGCACCAGCACAGGGACATCCCTAGCTAAGGCAGTCAAGCTCGTCAAAATACTTGACCTCTTCCGCCCTGTGATGTGGGCAGGGAGGCAGCAGCTAATCCACTGGCACCTTGAATTAGAGAAAACAGGTCAGAGAGAAAAAAACAAGAGAAAATAACTTCTTTATGTCAAGTGAAGAAATCTTACAACCTTTGAGAACTGGATCATTGCACCTGAATTTGCAGCTCTCCTGTAGGCCACAGCAAGCAGAAAGAAAGAGAAAACTTAATTGTGCAGAGGGAATACCTTGCTCTTGAAGTAAAACCACCAGTGCCTGTTCTTGCAGGCCTCATAGGTTTGGGATCTAGAGGAAGCGCGCTAGGAAGATTCTGCAGTCTCCGGAGAGCATAATCCCCACTAGCTGCTTTGCAATTTACATGGCAAGCCAAAGGAGCCCTGAAGAGCAGGAGAGAGCAAGGACAGGTCTGCAGCACAGAGCACTGCTTAGATTTACCTGAGTGCTGAGGATTTGTCATGGGACGTTTAATTCAGGGAACTTTGGAAAAGCAGAAAAATGAAAATAAAGCTGCAGCTTGATGCTTGGGTTCAAAACAAAACAAAATCCTTGGCACGCAGCACTGGAACCATTTCACAGAAGATGGCTGCTAAGGCAAGATGCTTTTATTTATCTAAACAATATGAAAGCATGTTTCTTTGACAGCAGGCTTACTCTAAGCTTTGCTTTTCATAATCTCCAGGATAGCAAATCATTTTACCTAATACCATCTAAAGAACTGCTAGGGAAGAGGCAGGAAATGGTAGTCAGGTTTTATTAACCTAACACTTTCCAGTCTGTTCTATCATGAAAAGGAACAAATCACAAATTCAAACAAGAACTTGATTTTACCTCCAGGGGCTGAGGTGCATGGGGTTCATGGGCTTGCAGGCTGGGTGCGCTACCACAGAGCTCCTGCAGCAGGGGCAGGCGGTAGGTATGACACTGCAGCACGAGACTTTGTCCCGAGCCGTCGCCGCGCTGCAGTACCTGTGATTTGCAGGCAGAAATCCTTTCGAACGAGCCATTCCTGCAAGAGCAGCTACCTGCAAAAGCAGACCACAATCTGTTGGTACTACACAGACTACACACTGTCATTTTTCCAGCACACACAAATGCTTTCCAGTGTACCTCAGGACTGCACGACTTGCATCAATCATTTTCAGGAAAGAAAAAAATTCACGCTGGAATTAGACCGAATGAACCCATGTCACTAATGTCAGTCTCTCAACACGGTGAAGTGACAAAAACACTCCAAAAAATTAGAAATGCTGTGAAATCTCCAGCAGAGCAATGTCCCTTCCTCCCTCCAACTTTTTCCCTTCTCTAACATTCATCTTTCCCTTCTTACACCTACGCTCTCCTTAAAAGCTTCTTTCTACACTGTCCCAGCCAAAGCTTCCCTATTTTACAAGCTATGGCAAAAACTCCAGCTAGAGATGACACAGCTGAGTAAATGTCACAGTTTTTCAATGTAAAGTTAGATTCCAGTTGCCTGTTTTCTTGTCTTATATTTATAGTGGTATATTAAGAAGAAATATTTTGATGTTCAAGCTGTCCTGCCATGTCTTGTTTTACAACGGCAAGATTATGGCTTGCCATGAGAAAGAGAGAATGGTTCAGATTTGACAAGTGATAACCATTCAGAGCCTGTCACCGCGAGGTTCGTGGTGTGACACCCCATCCAGTACTGTGAAAAGAACTAGTAGACAAGCGTCGATCCCACATTAAAGCTGAAATGGAAACATGAAGAGATGCAGATTTGAAGTGTTTAACTGACTTTAAAAAATACACTTCGAGCTCTCAGATTAGGCGCTTCTGAAAATGTTGAGCTTTGAATATTTTTCTTAGATTCGTCTTTTAGATAACAAAAAGATAGGAACTTAGAATAATTTCTATGAGTTTCTACCCACTCTTACTATACATAACAACGAAAAAACAATTCCAGCAACAACTAAAAGTAGATGAACTGCTGTAAAATGTGCCTTGTAATGATTTCCTCATTTAAATATGCTCACCGCTCACTTATTTCACAATTATGCAAACTTTCATACTGTTAAGCAAAACAAACTGGCATTAGTATTAGTTTCCACAGAAATGCATGCGTCAATTAATTTGAAATGCTTTGTACGGACTGCCACAGCTCCTCGAGAGCCAGGGCCCCTTAGCTACAGGACAGGGGCAGAGGCAGTCCATAACACTTTAGGATTTTCCTGATGGCTGCAAGCAGCAGTAAGCGCAGCAGGATTTTGAACTTACCAGCTATCGATAACGCTGAACGTGGCCCCCTTGGCTGCGGTGCAGACAGAGAAGCCTTCCCCTTCGGCCGCTTGGTGCGGGCAGCCGGTCGCTGCCGCTGTTCTCTGGTTACTAGGGAGGTTGCCACAGCCGGCGCTAGCAGGAACTGACGTGTCCAACTTAACCATTAAAACTGAGTGGGGGACAACTCCGGAGGGGACCGCTTCTCTGCCACTTCTGGATCTACACCGTTCTGAACCCCTGCCACCGCCACGAGCGATCCAGGGATCCCATTAAAGTCTGCCGGCGCGGAGAACATCACGAGAGGAGGGTACAGGGTCCACCGGCGTTTTTTTGTGCCGCCAAAATAACATTATATGCAACTCTGATTCAGTTAAAACTGAAAAGCAAAGCAAGCATAGGATGCTACAAATATATTGGCCTAAAATGGGGACAGAAAGGTTGAAGCTGAGACAAGTTGGGGTCAGATCACTTCAGAAGTTTTCCCTTTGCATAGTAACAGGAGAAAAAAAAAATCAAAACAAACAGCAAAACAAAACAGAGGAATTCTTTCCTTTTTTCTTCTTGAAAATGAGTGTTCAAAAATGCCAGAATATCATGGAGGAACTTTCTTGTTAATCTCTGCTGTGATCTCCAATCCCCTTTCCTCCTTAACAAATGCTAGTGCATGAGATTAACTGCATTTTGCAGACATTTTTCAATTCCTGCCTATGCACGAACAGAACAGTGGAGGTGAGTGGCTGCACGGAGGGACCCGGCTAAAGCAGCAGCGTCTGTCGCCATTTCCCCTGCCTTCTGCTGCACCCACACTTGAACCACTCTCATGCCCTCAGCTGCACTCTTGTTTAGTATCAACAAAAGAGCCTTTACATGTAGCGAACATTCAGGACGCTCTGCAAGCCATGAGCCAAATTCTTAAGCATTGTCACATAAATCTGCTCTAGATCGCTTGGCTGAAGGTGCCAGTAGGTAACACAAGGAGACGGATTAGGAGAGGACAAGCCCAGCGCAGAGCTCAGCTGTTACCAGTGCAAGTGCTGAAGAATTCACTGCAGGGTGAAGTTTTCCAGACCCGCTCCTGCCAACCCTCTTCACACTGCAAATTNCCAGAGCTCAGCTGTTGCCAGTGCGAGTGCTGAAGAAATCACACTGCGGGGTGCAGCTTTCCAGACCTGCCCCTGCCAACCCTCTTCACACTGCAAATTCTGTGAACGGCTCCAGCCACTCGCAAGAGCATTCAAGAGCTGAAGATGAATCCAGTTTTCAGTAGAATTTAGGACAGGCCAATAGTTTTTAATGAGTAAAAGTACTGATTATTAAGGAAAGGCTAGAACTGCACTTGCAAAACATTATGCTCTAAGTTTGTAACTGCGCTAGGGAGAATTGCTCTCCTCCCCCCCACCAAGGCAATTTATCCTTTCTATTCGCTTCTAAGAGTATTCCTAAGGTCTTCTAAAGTCCTCCTTGTTTTGTAGGAAAAACATCAGCATCTAGAAGAAAAATCTTTAAGAAACTGCATGCAGGAATAAGCCAATAATGTCACTGAAAACAAAAGGAGCTGAGTTTCACTAGCAGAAAATTTGTATTTTATTTAAACCATGTAGGGTGTGATGGTATGTAGTTACTTTCCTGGTGTAGGTATGTATTTTTGGTTTGGTAAGAATTTTAGACATGATCTGCTATTGAAACATGCCAAGGCTATAGTGATTATTAGGTTTCTGGGCAGGATAACTTTCGCTTGCTTCAGAAGAGCTTAGATGGTCTTCAAAAACTGGTTTTTCTTGGTAGTTGCTTTGGGTGCTTGGCTCGCTTCCATGATCCTTTTTTCTGGCACCGCAGCTTCATTGTACAGAACAGACTGTAGGTGGCTGATGTATCTTATCGCAGCACGGAGAGTCTCTACTTTACTGAGCCGCTTCTCCAAGTATTCTTCAGGGAGGTGGTGCCTCAGTTTGGCATATCCTTCATTGACACATTTAACCCTCTGCCTTTCCCGTTCATTCCTCTTTCTGATGAACGCTGGCCCGTAGGAGTACTCACTTCTTCCGTAGCTGGAACAGGGGAGTTGATAGGGAAAGGTGCAGGACTCGTTGTAGAAGCTTTCTGTTACGAGATGCTCTGGCACAAAGGGAACGAATGACAAATCCTCAGAGCAGGTGATCTGGTTTGATGTTTCTGGGTACATGTGAAATGTAACCATGGGATCTGCACAGAAAGACCTGGTCAGTGGCATGCGCTGGGTGTCGCCACGGATGGACAACTGGTCCATGAAGTTGCAGTAGCTTTCGCCATCCATTAGGTTCTGCATTTACCCTGGAGAGGTATAATTATGTTAAGCTTAACAACTCCTACTGAACAGCAAAGAAAACAAAACAATAACAACCATCAGCTGGATTTAGCAATACTCGGCTTTACTGGCATTTCCAGGACAGGCTTTTAACACATTTCAAGGATTTTGGAATGATCTTGAAAGATCACAGAGCAGACCATTTAAACACACAGGAGGGTGCAAACCTACAACACAGACAAAAAATTGGAAGAAAATCAAAATCTCACAAAGGACACAAAAAAGTCTCCCTTGACCTCAGATTTAGAAAGGAAGAGGAACTTCCTCCATATCTGCCACACAGATCTTGCTCGCTTGCAGTCCACTAAAACTTCCAACACAGAAAAACACAGGTCAGCATCCAAGATGCTCCGTACTTCCTGCTCCCTCCCAAAAAATTACATCAGCAATTCAAGTAAGAGACCCCTTGCCCTTAGCAAAGTCTTCTGCAGCACGCTGCTTGTTCTCTCTACTCCCTTGATGTCTCACTCGCTGTCTTTAGCGGACAGCAAGCTTGCACAGGCAAGGCACCTCAATCTCATCTTGAGGCGTGTCAGTCACTGCACTCATTCTGTGCAAAAAGTTTTACAAAAAGGCTAAAAGATGAATTTTGGCTAAGCCTGGCATCTCCTTGGATCTCCATGTTCCTGCACTTATCTGTGCATTAAACACAGATAATAGGATATGATAATATTGGTAACTAATTTTATTTTGTAATTAGTATTTTATTAGTTGATATGAAAAAAAGAATCCAATCAATCTCAAAACATCACATCCTGATCACATTTCTTCAGGTACAAACTATTTTACTGAGGAAAAGGGATTCTACACACTGCTTAGAGCATGGCTACAAACCTGTGATTTAGAGCAGCCCACTAAAAACACCAGACAGCTTCTTAAAAATACATGTAAAATAGCCAATATTTTCAAATAATAATAAAAACATCTAGTGTGATTCATTCTCCTTGATGAGGAACAACCCCTGCCTACACCGAATCCAGGCAGACTCCAGTACTTGCCTACCGTTCACCTTCTCATCTACACACTGCTCTCTAAAACTCCTAAGTTTTGTTATGCCCTCTGTAATGGAAAAGCCACCCAAACATTAAGTAGACCATGAGAAAAACACATTGCACTACTTACAAGAGCTTGAACAAAACTTCAAGTGTTCAGACCAGAGTCCCACAACATAAATGGGATTTCCTTAATCCTTCATCATGACATGGAGAGACTACTCAAAGCCTTCTAATAACTTCATACCTGTCACTTTAATAGGGCAACAATTGTCACTCAGAGGGGTCTATCCTCATCTTCCATCAAAACATGTCTGTGTTCAGTGTGCCTGATGTTTATAATGCAATAGATATCAATACAGAAATCCTGAGTGCTCACATGTGCTCACACAAGAATCTTGTGCTCACCGAAGAAACACATCTTAAAAAGAGGCTTCTGTAGACAGGTCAGTAGCATAAATATACTTTCATTATAAATTACTAGACATGCAGAAAGATCAGAAGTGAATACACATATACTCATCATAAAAGAAAAATAGTAGACTGTCATCTTTTTCACTTCATTAATATTACATGTTGGGTTATTTTCTGTTTTCTACTGCAACATGATGTAAAAAATTACCAGAGAATAAACTGTTACAAAGCAAGAAAAACCTTTAGAGAAAAAGTGTTTTTATATAACAACCAAAACAAACCAAAAAAACTCAAAATGAGATACTTGCAGCATTGATTGCCTAGCACTGACACTTCCACAGCACAGCAGCATTCCACAAAATCTGCCACCTCACTGTCTGCACAAAGTGCAAAATTCAGGTGCTATAATGGTTTTCTTATTAAAGGACGACAGACTCACCGATCTTCAGATGAAAGTAAAATCCAAGGACATGTTATTTTAAGATTGATGAATAATATCTGGATGATATTAAAGAAAGTTATATTTTTCATTTATCATACACCATATTTAATCAAATAAAAGGCCATTCTAAACACAAGTTATTTAAAAAAAGTTACGGAAGCCCTGATACTGAATAGCAGATAGAAATTATTTAAGAAATTCATGATATTCAATGAAGACTCATCGCTAGACAGAGCAATACGCAAGTCTCTTACCTGAATTACGTCGCTTGTTCCGCTGAGTCAGTGATGACTGTAATTTATAGTCCATTGACAACATGCAAAGTAGTTTACAGTTAGATCTGCTTATTTCTGGTTTGGCTTTGCTACCCACACCATACCTATAATGGCAACAAACCTGGCAGTGAGACTACAAGTTTTCAAACTCTACTGAAGGCAGCTGGATTACCTCAGGAAGTAATTGGGAATGCATTTTGTTTCCTGCAGCTCGCTGAAGTGACATTGTCATTTACTGCAAATGTTGCTGTGGAACAGCCCTGTTTTCATCCCTCGTGTGAAAGAATTACCTTCACAGGTATCATCAGTCTGTTTTCCACATCCATCTAGGCCGTTGATGAGGAAAGCCAAAACTGCACTTGGCATGCCCAGCCAAGAGCACTGGTCTAGAGACCATTTCCCTTGACACAGAAATTTCAAACTGTTGTAAGGTAGTTAGTCACAACTACAGCTAAATTTAAGTCTGGGGTTACAAACTGTTTTTTTTTTTTCAGTCAGCTATTTGATGAGCCATTCTTTCCCTTACTCAAATCCTGAAATACACTGCAGACTTCTACTCTGAAGCATTTTCAGAGAAATGCTTTTATATATAGAATTAACATGTAGGGTACTGAGGGAGTGAAATGATGACAAAGATATTACACACCCTTTTCTTCGAAAATCAGATTTATCTTTAATTATTACATTCCAAAGGGGATATATGAAAGCCAGTTATCTAGCAACTGTTTACCTCAGAGAGATGAGTATGGAATCACAAATTAAAAGAAAAATACATCTAATTCCCAGGATAACAGATGCTAGAGAAAGTATGTGCCTTACACTATCAGTGCACACAGATGCAGAAAGATTTTTATAATAAATATTTCATCATATACTAACTCCTGAGACTTTACCCATGATAAGAAAAGGAGCAGATTTTAAGAGTTATCACACATACAATATATTAAGCTATCAGAGCAAAACAGAACAAAAATGCCAACACTGTCTTAATATGTACTGCATTGGAGTTTATCTACATCACAGTACTTGAAGTATGCAGCTCAAAGAGTCAGTGTCCATTTAAGTTTTGCCTCAAATCTCCAAACATCACTTGATGTGCAACATCTTCAAAGTAAGAGTGCAAGAAATCAAATGATGAACACAACCACTCAGAATTTCATTCTCTGATATGAAAACTGCACTGTAAGATTTAGATTTCCAGTACCTAGCATTAGTCATCAGAAAATGCAGGTATATTTACAAAAGGTCTTTATGTAAAGCGACTAGTGAGTTTTAAGTAATTATTGTGTTCCCAGGTACTTTTTGACCACATAAGAAGTACAAAGAAAGATAGAGTTAAAAATCACCATAAAGCCACAACTCTAAATAGGGTACCACAGTGACAACCCAAGACAGCTCAGGGCTTTCTGTAGTGTCTTTTGTTTTTTGTAAGATTTGTTAGTAAAAATCATTTGAAAATGTAAAGCTTTTTAGCTTCAGTTAACTACGTTTATTTTAATACTTGCCGCTCCAGTACATTCTTTCAAAGTCCAAACACCTTTTTTCTATCAGTAATGAACCAAAAGAGAACTCTTTTGAAGTGGTAGGATCAGGAAGACATAATTCAGCTCTTTCAATTAGTCCTTCCTTGCAGTTACAATTGAGATGATAGACAATTAACTCAGCACAACGTGACGGTCAAAGACAGATTTGCGTTGCTCTTGGACCTGTAACTTCCACCGCTGTTGAGCATACTCCACTTTATTCAAGACATTGGCACGACTCCGAGAACGCGCCAGCACATCGTGAGCATTTGCAAAAGGTTGGTGATCCTGAAATGGCAAAAAATAGCCGTTAGTGCTCAACCATTCCACTCAGCAAGTACATTAGTATTTTTTAGGTAAAACACAAGCTATTTAACCAGCTAGTCAGCCAATATGGCAAAACAGGCATATGGCAATTAGAACTGTACTTCAAATTTTCATTCAAAGTAGCTTACACAGGTTTGCCAAGTAGACCAAGCTTCACTGCACAAATAGTTTTTTGCTGCCTAGAGCCTTGCCCCCATTCATAGCTGTTGGGGTAGAAGCCTAGAACAGAGGCAGAGACTGGGATCTTCCTGTTATCATCATGAACGCACTTCACTTGAGAGCTGACTTAAAGAGTTGGTGCTCTGCCAGCTCTCAGTCTTTTACTGTAAGACAGTTTGGGATGTTCACACAAAGATTCTATATAAAACCAACACACACTGATGTTTACGAAACTAAATCCATTGTACAAAGCTGTCTAAAAGCAAAGTGTAAATACAGCTGTTTAAGTGACAAAGAGCTCAGCAATAACTGAGCACTTGTTTAATATTTACTCTCTCTGTTTTCTAACAATACCTGCAAAGCTATATTTTCTTCTAATAAATAAATCTAAGTCAGAAGCAGTAAAAGTTGGAATGGAATCTCTTGTATGTTTTGTCAAACTGTCTTCAACAAAGTCACGTTTTTAAAGTTAATGTCCGAAAGTCACGTGTGCAAAGTACAGTGCAAATGAAAGAAGAAAACCACTATGTCCTGTATTAAGCAACTCCTTTGAGTTATATCTGCAAGTCATCTTCTTTTTTGTTCTCCCCAATTTTTTAAAGTCTTTACATTAATGGATACTTTATTTGTGATGTGTTGCTGTGTAGAGCAGCTCAATCCTAACTCTCAGTGGTGCAGAGATTATCATTAAGGATACCTACTGGAGTGATGCCATCAAGTCTCAAAGACACACGTAACAAACATGCTAACACAGAACCAGAGTCAATCCCTGACCAAAGAGTTGCAATCTCACTATAAAAAAAAGATCATACAGCTGGACATATCTATAATAGGAAATTAATAGGAGGTAAATCACAGTGAAACAAAAGCACAATATCAGCATGTTTCCACCAAGAAGCACAAGGACAAAAAGAGAGCATAGGAAAAGTTAGACCATACTGCCACACCTGACAAGCAGTGATTTCAGCTCCAAGGCTAACTACTGTCAGTAAGCAAAGTTAAAAGAAAGAAGGTTTACAGATGTTCATCAGTTACCACTGCTTTCAGTGGGCAACAAGAAAGAACAAACAACTGCTTGCAAAGACTGGTATTTTCTGAGTCAGACAAGGCTCGATACCTCAAAAACTTGTAAGAGGAAAGACAAGAAAGGGAATAAGCCATGAAAGACCTTCAATTATTGCACAGCACAGTTACTGCTGCAAGAGAAGGATGAGTGGGAAACGAATAGCAAGACCTAGGCAAGGAAATACTGCACTTTCTGTTCAAAGCAATGCTGTTGATATAAGCACTAGTGACTCCGTCAGCATGAGACAGGACACGGTAACAGACAAAGCAAAACAGGAAATTGGATAAAATGGATGCAGAACTTAGGATAAATTAATTCTGCAGTTACTAAAGTTCTCCCACGGGATATTATTTTTCTTTCACCCTACACCCAGAAAATTCCACTCCAGATTTGGAGATATAATAATTATTTACCCAACTCAGATACAATTTACAGCACAAGTTCATTTGATTCAAGCAGGAATTTGACTGTGAAATATCTTAGGACATTAATACAGAGACATATTGAATATGTCTCCACATAACACACAACCAAGCACAGAAAGTGAGTCACAAGAAATATAGGATGTGAGGGAATAGGATATGAAGGAAATCTGAAGATGCTTTATTCCAAACACTAGCCCAAATCTGGGTGACAATCACACATTTCTGCTGTGAAATTAAGGTACAAGAAGAGACACTGCTGATAAAAGCTATTATCTAAGAAAAAAGCTTGATTTAAAATTAAAAGAAACACAAAACAAAAAAAAAAAACTACTCAGGATGGCTGTTATGGCAGATGAAGAGATATAGATCTAAAGAATATGCTTTTCCTCAGTTTCCTAACAATGACAGCTGACATTACAAAACTGAGTGTGATCCACTTAAAAAACACAATACAGGCATAACATTTACCAAGTTTGATCCCTTCAAATCTATGAAGTCACTGATACAACAGGAAGAACTATTGGGTATTTACAAGCATTTTCTAAGTGTTGTCATCACATTATTGTTTGACCATGACCAAACTAACTTATCTCTTGTAACAGCCTATTATTTGAAGGAAAACTAAAATATTCTTAAGGATTCCATTGTAAGAGACTAGTAATACTTTAAGTCTTTAACTAGGTCTCATTTATATCAGTAGAGCTTACTAAACTCTAAAGAGCTCACATCTGCTGAAAGGCTTAGTTTAAAACAAATGGAAAACAGGTTTCATAGACTGGGTCTGGGTTTAGAAATTCTAAGTTTACTGCACACTTGAAAGGTACTTTACTAGCAAAAACAACACTCAATGCAGAAACAACATTGGTGGTGGTATCAGACTTCAGAAACTCCTTTATCATTTTAAGCTTTTCAACATGACATTTTGCCACCACCCTGCCTGCCAGCTTAGAATACTTTCCATGCATTACTTATTGATGACAATTCTCCAAGACTTATAGATTCACAACCTTATAAAATTCCTTGCAGTTGCAGAGCTATGCTCCATGATTTTACACTTTTCCAAGCGCCTCTTCAATACAAAGATGACAGAATAACTGAATAGGTCAAGTGGCAAGGGATGTCTGGAGACCACTTGGCTTAACCAATGCGAGGGGGGGGGGGGGGAAGTGGCTTCACAGAGGTCAGCGTACAGCCTTATGATTCCTGTAAAGACCATCATCTCCCTCAAGAAAAGAAGCTAAGTGCCTGGCAGAAGCTACCCATCCCAATAAGTTAACAAACAACCATCCCGGTCTTTCTCAGGTGAACTCACCCCAATATCTTCATCACTCTGTATAAGCTGCGAATGTCCAAAGAGACGTCTCTTCAATATGGGCTCCACCAATGTAAGATAAACCATGTATAGAAGAAGTAAGCCCAAAATGGACAGATATATGATGATTGTAACCTGCCCAATACAAAATATATGCACAATTTATGCCAGTGTTAGGACATTACCTCCTCTAAAATGTCAGACCTATTTACTAATTGGTTGATAAATTTAATATATAGCAGCAGAATTCTATTGTTTACCTTAATTGTGACAGAGCTTCTCTCTTCATATTTGCATTCACAACGTAAACAGTACGCTTCTACATCAGGTCCAGGGACGGGCATAGGTTCAACCACATGAAGACAGTCACTGAAGAAAAAAAAGAAATGATTCTGGGCTGGTTTTACCCTACCTATTCCTCTATGCAGACAGACCTCAGAGCTTCAGAGGCTTGCAGCCTCCAGCAGCATGAGCTGAGAGGTCGCTTTTGTTAAGTTACACTGTTATGAACTATAGGCTTCCCTGGCTTAACAAATTATTGCACCTCAATTATTTTACTTAAGTAAGAAAGAGGCTATTCACAAGCTACTAAACATGTTTTGCAAGAACATTAAGTAAATACAGATGTTTATATTTTCACTGAAAAATACAAGGTGCTACTGTAGCTAACCTAACACGTTCAAGGATTTAAGCTTGTTCATCATCAAGAACGCAGCAGAATCCCAGAAGGAATGGATCACTTGACACTGACACCACATGAAAGTAAATTCCATCTATAACCCACTTCTTTCTTCATCACACTTTAAGAGCTTTATTCTATCCTTCCAGTGTCTGAAGGAAGATTAACATCTTTTTGGTGTTCATGAACAGAAGTCTTGTTTTTACTGTCATGAGTCACTAGCACTAAAAAAAAAAAAAATGAAGTCATATGCAGTGCTTCTATAAGCAGTATTATGGCATATAAACATCATTTAGTTTTCAGTACTGGACCAGGATGCAAAAGCATAATTTGATTTAAATGATTACAAAATATAAGTCAGTTCTCGGGCCAAGAAGCACAATTGAGAATTTGAGGACATTTTCCACCAGAGCACTCACCCTAGCCAGCACTTCTGCCAACAATTTACGCAATTCCACTCCTTTCGCTGACTCAGATTGGCCGTTTAGAGTTCACATCATAAGCTCCTCCCAGAACACTGTCCTTACCGAAGGAAACAGCTTTTGCCTCTATCTTGGTTAGCTCAGTATCGGTCAGAAGCAAGTAATGAAGTGCCTGATGTGACAGTAGTAGCTCATGATGGTGCAATGGGATCTGCTACATTAAGATGATGCAGAGCCACAAAAAAAAAAGATATCAACTCATCCCTTCTGTTTCGTTTGCATTTCTCTTTCTAAACTAAAATTATCAAACATCTAATCTATTCTCTCAAGAGAAATGGAAGGTTTATTTTTCCCTACTTAATTGTGATTGCAATTATGGTCTCCATGCCACAGTGCAGTATTCAACTACAAAAATAGAAAAACATGCAAGTTATAACCTAAGTAATTTCATAATTGCTGCATAATTCATAATATGAAAAGCTTATATTGGTATGCTGCTTAAGAATAGTGGAAATGTTGTTACTGTACCTTATCAAATATTACAATCAGCATTTTTTCATTAGTTTAATGTTTCAAGTTGTTCAGAAGTGTAAAAGTTATAAAAATCTCAGAATTTTAATAATGTATCTCCTCAGTGTTATTTTATTGTGATTTTAAAAGAAAACATGGAAAAGGATGATCATTTACTGAAGGATATTCCCATACAATGGCCTCTGCATTCCCCTTTCATTTGTGCCTACAATAATAGCATCAAGAAAGGGTCTTCCTGTGTAAGCCAGACTAGTTTGAGGTGCAGCGTCTGTGCAGAGAGATTTTCCTTTATTTCCAGCTAGAAATCAGAGTATTCCCCCTCCCCTCCAAACTCACCCCTCCCATGGTAGCCAGCCTCTGAACATGAAACACCAACAGATTTCTCTCAAAGTGGGTTATTTAAATGAACATGCTGTTGCTAGGTGCTTAGACACCTCTCCGCCTGCCTGGTGTGTTATTCATCGGGGCTGGCTGCCTGCGATGCTTCCTGGCCTGAATCTAGAACAGTGACTGCTTTCAGTGGGATCAAAGCACCACCAGCTCATATTGGTATCACATACAGCACTCATCCACCAGACTTTGAAGCTTGAAGAACTGAGCACTTCAAGCAGAAGAACTGAAACACCTAAGTAAGAATGTCGCCACGCATGACATGGGCTGAATATTAAAAATTAATTTTTAATTTTATGATAAGCCAAGAGCTAAGTCATTGTTATACTCTGCATAATTCATAAAGACACTAAAAATTGATCTGGCTTTTGTCTCATACAAATTACTTATATAAATACTAAAAGGATGATGCTTATCACTGTTCTATTCAATAACAAGTCACTTACACAGATGCAGAAGTCAAAGTACAGCATTAAATCTCTTTATTTAGTGCTCAGGAACCAGCAATCAAGCCTTTTAAAAGCAGCAAGAAGACAAACTGAACATCAAAGCCATAAAACATTCCCAGATGGTCACCTAAGGCAGGATCTCAACAAAATAGATTTTAGGAGATTCTGTACGCCTCAGTATCTTTCACCACAAAATCAGTTAAGCTTTCCAAGCTGGCTTTTCCTTCAGTCTGTTCCAATACTGAATTGGATGGAAGGAGGACCTCCTCTGCCAGTTAGTTGCACATTAAGCAAAAACGACCAAAAATCCATTTTCACTTGCGGACACGTAATGAGTAACAATACCAATACAATTGCTACTCTGAAATGCTTGCTGCAGCTGGAATTCTCTCAGCATGTTTCTGTACTCTTACAGTAGAGTTAACATTGTTAAGTTAATCATACGGCACAAAAGTAATAAGTTTTATTAGACTGCATTTTATGCTCACTTATACTGAAAAAAGATTAGATTGAAATTTACAATGTTTCTTTCTCATAGTTCTTCAGTAAGCATTTTCGCAAATTAAGACATGGCTCTACACATACCTGTATCATTACATTTATTACTATAATTACTTCAGTGGAACTATCTAGGAGCATGAAGCTTTTTGAGAATCAAGTTGCTATCCCGATGCTGCTCAGGCTGGTAATCTTCAGGTATATTAGGAACTAATAAAAAAGTTAATATACCCAGAGGCATTTCACATGTTTATAGGTTAACTTAAGAATTTCTGACAACTTCAGGTACCAAGCTGAGCTCAAGTTACGGCTTTTTATTTGTATCACTCACACAGAGGATGATAGCCGAGGTGAAGTTACACAAGATAGCTAGGTCAATGCACATCATTTCCATGCCCCTTTCTCCCCCAGCCCCTCATCCCAGGCCAGCCATGTCCTTGGCCCTGAAAGAAGTCTGACAACTGCCACAGCTGGGTGCTGACATGCCTGTGCCACAGCCAGCCATGTGGGCACAGTTGGCACAAACTGTGCCAGCTATGCCCATATGCCCAGCTGTGGCATGGGGAAGCAAGGCGTCTCCCCTGTCAGAAACAACATTCTGAGAGACAGCTCAAGCTCTCTCCTGTATCTGCATCTCCGACTGTGGAAACAGCACGGAAATAGGACAGAACAGAATCTTCCAGGAGTAATCTCTAAATGATAGGGCAAGTTTTAAGAGTAGAGGAAGAACAGACAATTCCTCTGAGTCCTAGTTCCAAGGCCAGCCTTCCTTGCAATTCTATAGATGATCTCAAATCACTGAATTCAAACTATACTGACCCATTCTCCTTTACTATTTTTCAGTCTGAATAAATAGCAAAATATGTAAGCAATCAAAACCAGACGACAGACCAAGGATTACAAGGGTTCTAGGCCTTGTCCCTGGCTACAGAAACACTCTGGAATGCTTTTAAAAGTAAAGCACCAGTAAGTTATGCAAAAGATGAAATTCCTTGGCCTCCTTACAGAAGACTCGCAGATAATCACAATGGAATATGACTTTAACCAGTAGAACTCATCATAATTTTGATGCCTCATAAACTCACCAGTCTTTCTGTGAAACATTTTTGTTGTAAATATGGCCAGAATGGTCTTTGTAAGGAGGACAGATGCATTTACACCGGACATCCTCAGAGTTCTGAAAAATAAGCAACACATTCAGAACAAATTATCATCAGTGACAAAGCAGGGTACAGAAAGCACTATGCTGATGCAACATATTAAATATTTAACACAAACTACTTGCAAGTATCTCTGAAAAGTCTTACCTAGTATTTCCTTTACAGAACCACCACCCTTCAAACATATTGAGAAAAAAAAACAGTAAGCAGAGCAATTTCTCAAGTAACACTACTCTTTTAGATAGCAAATATATTCTTCCAAAGAAAAAAACCTTGAGTTGAAGTTCACTTTTCTTTTTAACAATTAACAGACTTTTAGGAGTTACTCAGGCTGCTATAGCCAGCTATTCAAATCATGTATCATACAGACACAGTGACAAGCCTTAAATGAAGAAAAAAATATTAACCCCAAATAGAGGTCGCCAAAGAAGCCTTTCTGGATAATTCTGTATTCATTTACCATTATTCCTAAACAACAAAAACAACTTTGTAAGCAAAACTATTAGGTGGACCATAATAACCTAGGGCCCTCTTATCTTAAGCAGCAACAGAATATCGTGTGGTAAACAGAGAAGTATGAACTGGAATATCAAGTAAAGGAGGAGGAAATGTGAAAAATGATGCAGGCTTGGAAAAGCAAGGACTAGGGAAATAATTCTAAGACCTGTATAAGCAGTGAGAGGCACTGCAAAAATAAGTGAGGACAATTAATATTCCACAATTATGGAAAGTGAGAAAGAATTAGCATCCGAAGTACACATTTAGACTACTTCTGGAAAGAAAGGAATTCCAAGAAGAGACTACTTTGTGTATAATCAAATAAGATAATTCCCTTCTCAAACTGCAGAAGAGTAGAAAATCTTGCAATGAGAACAAAGATGGTGAGCAGAGGGTTATAAATGACTGCTTTCTCAAACCCAAATCTGAGCAATATATTTGAGGAAATAAGAAGACACAAAAGGTAAACTTGGCTTGTTTGAAATTCAAAGTAGCTAGGAGAGTGCCCTTAGAAGTATTAATAAACATCTGTACTGAACAGTCAGGTCAGAGTAATGCTAAACTCAGCCAGAAAACCTTGACTGTGCAAGCCCTTGCCATAGGAAAGGCAAATGGTTAATTAACACTAAAAAGGACAAACTAGGGGTAAAGGTGATTTGGCTATTTCAAATATTTTGACTATTAGAAGATACTATGTCCTCACAGCTAGTTACAGGGACAATAGTCTAAAATATTAATCTACAAGGGTCAGCAAAAGAAAATTTAAAGACACTCTGCTCAGGTAAGACAGCAACAGTCAGAAGAGCCAGCATGGATGAAGAACGAAGAAGAAAACACTTGGGCACGTAATGCTAAGCAGAAGAACAGCAGCAAACTGAAAGTAATATAAGACATTTGGCAGATCCCAATTTTCCTTTTATACAATCTGTCAAAGAAAAGGAGTTTTATTTCAAACAAAGCCTTTTCAATTACTATGCAACAATGACTTACAGTTTCACATGACAGCACCTCACAGCACTCTGTCAAAACTAAATAAAATGCTATAAACTTAAGCGTCGTGCAGAAACAAGTCCTAATAAAAACAGATGAGACTCGGTTGTTCTAATTCTTGCTATATTTAACAACCAGCATCACACACCTTGCTAGCTACTGTCATCGCTGCCTTTCCATCAAGCTCATGTGAGGATAGCAACAAGCAGCAGCCCCGGCTGCCAAGGGGCACCCCGAGTCGCTCCCAGAGCGGCTCCGGGCAGACACGCACCCCGGTCCTAGGGGAATGGGTGACACCCTCCACGCCTCGGCCCCTGGCGAAGCAGCAACGCGGCTGGACGCCCCGCTCCTGAGCTCCACGAAAACGAACACGCAGTTAAGGGGGAAACGGGCGGAGAAAACGGGGGCGCAAGGCGACCGTTGGGGCGCGCGGGGGGAGGCGCGCGGGGGGAGGGGGGCGCAAGGCGACCGTTGAGGCGCGCGGACGACGGTTGGGGCGCGCGGAAGGTGACGGTTGGGACGCGCCGGGGGTGACGGTTGGGGTAAGGGACTCGGCGGTTGCCGTCCGCGCGCCGCTCACCTTGGCCTCGACGCCGAGCGCGGCCAGAGCGGCGAGCGCCAGCAGCGAGCAGAGCCGCGGGCAGCCCCCGCCGCGGGCCGCCATGGCGC
>VWPW01009977.1:582895-650031 GCA_013389825.1 Crypturellus undulatus
CGCACGCGGGTTCCGGCCGCGGCGCCTCCTCCGGGCCGCAGCCACGGGGGTGCGAGCCCGGCGCCCCCGGTGCGTCCGAGCCCGGCACCCCCGGTGCGTCCCAGCGCGAGCATTCCCGGTGTGTTTCCCGTTGGCGGGGTCGCTTCCCGGCAGCCAGGCTGGAGCCCCGGCGAGGGCGGCCTGCGCTGCGGGAACCAGCGAAGCCGCAGCCCGCGCGGGTCGGGGACGCTGGGGACCTGACACGCTGCCCTGTCGGTCCCCTGATCGTCCACGCAGAGCACATCATGGGACAGGTGACAACCATGTCATGGGGCAGGTGAGAACCACAGAAGTATTGAAATGCGTTAAAAGTGACATCAAGTAGCCTTTTACATGAGACCAATTCGCTGGTAATGAGTTTTCGATAGCTGAACATAGAAGGGCAGTATATGTATTTTTAATGCACTTCGTAGATAGATAGAGGAAGAGACAACAGGTTTTCTCCAAGATAATGTCCTTGAGGTACAGTGATGTTGCCTCTTCTTCTTGTGGTTATTTGTCACTGCCACCCAGGAACAGCATCCGCCTTCTTTCAGAGGGGCAATAAATGTCCACGAGAAGCTGCATTGTCAGCCACAGTCCTCTGTGGTTTTGAATTTTCCATCCTTCTTTGGACAGGAAGCTCCCATGGGATGGGCCTGCACTGCTGGACCTACCTGGCTCCAGTGGGTCCCTGCCTGGGAGCCGAGGCCTCCACTGTTCCCCATTATCTTATATCTTTTCCATCTCTGTTTTCTGGTCTCCACTGTTCTCCATTATCTTATATCTTTTCTATCTCTGTTCTCTGGCCTGAGCTGCTCAGCACCAACACTGCACATTGCCGAAGCCTTGCTGTCTTTCTCCTTCTCCACCCTCCAGTAAGTGGCCGTAATTTCATAGGAAATAAAATAATCCTTTACATACAGTTCAGCTGTATTATTATACTTGGTTTTAATTCAGTGGGTTGCATAACACTAATGATGTGTCAGGCACCTGGGTGAAGTAACTTGAGTTACTATAGAAACACAAACACTTTTATTTAAAATTCAGGAAAAATTGCCACCAGAGCACTATAATGAGCACAGATCAGATTTCAACCTCAGCCAAACAAATCATCTGTCTAATAACTGTATCTGCGCTGAAAGCGTTTGGGAGCGTGAAGGTGCCTCTCTGTCCCTCACCACCCACGCTCATAGTTTGTGATTGGCAAATTGACTGCTGAGTTGAAAAAACACAGCGCATCTCGAGAAAAACACGGATCAGGTTTTCAGCTGAAGTAAATACACGCAGCTTTGGAGACATCGCTCCCCGTTTGGAGGGGCTCACTGTGTGGAAAAGATTGCTAATAGGCTGATTCATGTGCTTTTATTTCTATCACCTGGATGATTCCGTACACAGTCTATAAACCCACTTTTCTGGCTGCTGAAACAGCCTTTGGTACCTCTGAGCCCTGTTCTTGGAGCATCTTCAAACCCAGGGTCTCCTCCCCTAAAGAAGGGGAGCCTGTCAGCAACAGGCCACGGCCCAAGGGAGAGACTTTTCCTCTGGTGAGCAGAGCCCATCCTTTCCTCAGAAAGCAACAAGCAGTGATTTAGAAAGCAAAACTGCCAGATGAATTATGAGGAAAAATATACTGGAAGTTTCTATGTTAATGTTTAGATTTTTTCAGTTTCATTCATTTTTGAATTTTATTTTTCAGCTTGCCAGTGTCAGAAACAAGACCATTAAACCACAAATGTCATCCAGTCCTTTAGAAATATGAAGGTAAGGCTGATTTTAAGGCAAAAATGACTGTCCTGACTATGACAGCCCTGTCTGCTGCTGCCCTTCAGCTTATGCAGCCTCCGAGGTGCTGAGGATGGGACTCGTCTTCCAGAGCTCTCTCCAAGGCTTTTCTCCGGAGCATGCGCGTCAGCGAGGCCCGCGCTGCTTCCTGCCCTCGCTCAGCCCTTACAGGACAAACCCCGCTGAAGCTCCCGGTGGTGCTGTGGTAGCTCGGGGGTAACCGCTGCCACGCGGCGCCGCCGCGGGGGTGTCCGCGGGGGCCGGCATCACCCTGTGCAAACTGCAGCAGGGCCACGGCCTGCGCGCAGCGCTGCGCCAAGGCACCTCTGAGGCCCCCGCGCCGGCAGAAGGGCCCTGTGCGCCCGCGGCCGGTGCCCGGGCAGGCAGAGCGGGGAGCACTGGCAGCGTTTACACTGCCGCTGTGCCTTGCTAATGCAAGTTACCGTCTTTTTCTTATGTCAGATCAGCCTGCTCGCATTCCGCAGCTGCCTGCTTCCTGTTCCCCGGCTGAAACAGGCTTTTCATTACGGTTATATAAAAGGGTAATCTAAAGGGATTTTATGCAAATAAGTAATTGAATCAGCATTTTTACAGTCATTACCGGTATGACAGCCATGTGGCATCTGCACAGAAAGAAAAATAAATATCGATTCTCTTTTGTCTGTTTCCTATACTCGGTTAAAAATCACATCCATAGTAATACTTGTTACTACAACAGCATTTGCTAAGTAAAGAAGCGTGGGAAGTAGGTAATTAAAATGTCAACTGCTGTGGGCTAATGAGAAAATGCACCTTTTAGCAGACTGGTCATCGATATCCATTTGAATATACTGTCACCTGTGCTGAATCACCTCAGATAAACAGCTCAGTTTTTCTCACAGGTTTCTGTTTTGAGCCCAGACTTCGTGGCTCTGTTCAGGCTCAGCTCGGGTCTGGGGTCCTTGGTCGCTGCTGACCACAAGGAGTGAGGAGGAGGCTCCAGGTTTGCAACACAAGCGAGCTGCACAGGGAGACCTCGCCTCGGAGAGCCCCTACAGCCGTCGTGTGCTGTGGTGCCCAGTGGCCTCCTTTCTTAACCAAAGCGTTATTTTGCAGTCTGCAGTAAGAAACTGTGTAAAGCCCTTCCCAGCAGACAGAGGCATATGGAAAAGGCAAGCCAGACGCACCACATTTCCCTTTGCATCTCGGGATTTGTGCTGATGCTTCGGGCGTGCAGCGAGCAGAGGGAGGCGCCAGGAGGACTCTGTCTCAGCGCGTCTCTGCGTTTCGGTGGAGTCTCCAGACCCCTCTGTGGCACAGGGGCCCAAGGCCCTTCCTGCTGATGCGGTGCAGGGTCAGGCTGCGCTCCCATCATGCGCAGCACGTGGCTAGTGCCCCTGCGAGCACGCAGCACTGCCTCTGCGGCTGTGTGCTTCATCCATTTCAGTCAGATCTCCCCTAGGTTGAGGCTTACAGCCTGCTTACAGTCTCCTTTGGCTCATCTCTGGTTGTAGCTTTAACAATACTCTTTTTCTCCTAGATACATCACTGCTTATTTTAGAACTGTGAGAGCAGGAATGTGTTCTTTCCCTGGGAAATCGTTTGTCACGTTGCTCCTCCCTCACAACTACAGGATCACCAAAGGTATTTCTTGTAAGGAAATTCTGCACAGAGGAGGTAAGTTGCCCAACATTGATCATGAAGCTCAGATGACCACAAATACTGTCATTACAGCAGTATTTTTTGTTCTTAGCTGGCTTGCGGTGGTGGTTTACACATATGGCTAAACCCTTTCTGTCATTAACTCTTGGGCTTGCCAAAATAACAGGCTGTTAATCTGGGTGCAAACAGTGAAAATCAGGTGAATGAAATCATGTAAGTAAACAAAGACCCCAATAACTGCTTCCTAACCTTCCCTTATTTCAAAGGGCTCGGGATGAAACTGTGGCTCTACCAGATCTTTTTTACGTCGGTCGTTTCCCCTGAGGTCTCACGTCGTGTGAAGTCAGGCCTGGCCTCATTCTGCCCAAGGAGTGACGCCGCTTTCACGCTGGCTCAGGCTCTGGCCTTGGGGTTGTGTGCGGATTAAGCCTGTGCCGGAGGAAGCCCCGCGGCAGCCGCCCCCGCTGCAGCCGCCCCCGCTGCTGGGCACTATCGATTTTACGCCGCACACTGCCCTGCCTGCTCCGTTCCCATGGCAACGCTCCGCTTCCCGATCAGCTCCAGGTCCATTTCCTGGCTCCATCGGTGCATCCCACCAGGGATCAGGAGCACCACCCACAAACCCGGACAGTGCCGCTTCTTCCAACTAACAGAAACATTTTACAAGGGAAAAAAAGAAAAAAAAAAGAAAAAGAAAAATCTTAATAGAAATAGCAATGTTTTGTTTGTCAAAACAGGCAGCACGGAGCTCCCTGCCACCCCACGCTGCTTTCAGCTGCCCTTCCGCGTTGCGCACTGCTCCTTGCTCATGGAATTGGGGATGACTTTGTGCTCCAGGGACTGTGCTTGTTTTCACTGCTGCCTTTACAGCACGTTGCCTTCCTCACGCGTGAAACAGTGAATTAAAATATAACCACGCTGCAAATAATCCCTGGTTTTGTGGAGTAGATGCTCTCTACTCCACAGTTGAGAAGAAGGAGTTTTCCTCCGTTTTACTTATCACACGCAGATCTCAGCGCTCAGTCTGGGGCTGTGACCCCACTGCCCGGTATTTGCCTCAGCAGGTGCATGTTGTGATCCGAGGACAGCAGGGATGGAGGAAGTGGAAACTTTACTGGATATATAAGAGAGGGCCGGGCTCCTAGGGTGCCTCACCAGCAGGCCGGAGTTGGCAGCCCCCATCTCCGTGCAGTCGCGGCCGCCCCAGTGCCGGCCTTGCTGCTGGAAATGCAGAGCGTCCCGGGGAAACAGCGCATAACCCACCTCGGGCAGCTCCCCCTGCAGCAAAACGGAGCTCCTCGAGCCCTGGCTGCTGGGTGTGAGTTTTGTAGCCCTGCAAAGGCTCAGGATGAGCTCCCACAGCACAGGCTGCTCGCCCTGGTAAAGAGAATGCTGCAGGGCACACTGGGCTCGGGGCATCTGCTGCCAGCCCTGCAGCGTCGTGACTGCAATGAGCGTGTTCTGATTTACTGCGTTATTCAGTGTTGTCCAGCCCAAGCGTTTCTGTGACCTCAGTATTAGCCTGCATGTTGTCTTTTCACTTAATTTAATTATTGGTTGATCTGCTGTGCTGTTTTATTTGATCTGAGCCTTAAGAACCAAGTCACATGGGCTGCAAATCATACCATGTCCATCCTTTACTTTGACTGCTCCAAGCAGGCGCTGAGGAACAATTAGATCTCTGTCCGCACCAGCTGCCACTTAACTGAGGAAGAAAAGGCAGCTCTAAGTAAGACAGATGCAGAGAGAGCCCAGAGATGCTCACGCTGATAATGAAAATTAATCAAAGACCGTTAGCAGAAGCCAAGGAGCTGAGCACGTTGCATGCGGTGCAGTCCAAGACACGCTGCTTCCACATTCACGTTTTTCGGTGTGTTAGTTTCGACCCTCCTGCCCCTGTGCTGATCATCTGTAGTTGTGTGCACAGTGGGAGAAGTGCACAACAGAGCTTGTTAGCTGATGCCTCACCTGCAGCGTAAAAATCAAGGCAAGCAAAGCTGAAGGGTGAAAGGAGGTCAGGATTTTGATTTGCACGTGTACCCTTTGCCGTGCTGCAGCCCTCCCACAGGCTGACTTTACAGCTGGTGCCCGTTGCTCCCTTGTCCTAGCAAAAGTCTGAGTTTCTCTCCCCAAGCTGCACATCAAGTGTCTGCGCAGGGCTCACAGGTATCCCCTGACTGCGGAGCGACCACGACCTTCGGGTCTCGTCTGAGGGTTCCGTGCCTGGCTGAGGTCGCATTCACTCCTGCGACTCCCAGGAGGGGAGATCGCGGTCTGGCTGTGTCCAGGCAACCCCTTTTCCTTCCTTTGAGATGAGGCCCTGGAGGGCACGAAGCCCTCAGGTGCACGTGACCCTGCAGGAACACACAGCGTGAAGCGAGATCCAGGCGGGCGCCCGGCCTGGTCTCAGTGCGGACGGGCACAATGAGGAGCTGAATCCATGGCCGTGCAGTGCCCTTCCCCTCATTAGCGTGACCTCCTCGGAGCATTTCTGCGGCGAGCGGAAGCAGCAGCCTTTCCACGGCTAAATCACTTCTCCGCAGCAAACTCCTCGAGGAGCCTTTCCCGCTAGGCCCTTCCTCGCTGTTAAACATTGAGCAGGGCCGTAAGGAGCTGCGCTGCGAGACATCTCAGCCCTCACAGCTGAGCCGCACGTGGGCCCTTGGCTCACCGCTCGCTTAATTGGACAGCACAAGACATTGGGAAGTGGCTCATGACCTTAATATCACAGCGCACAAAGCAGCAGGAGGAAAGAGAAGGTGCACGGACGCTTCCTTCCAACAAAATGTGATCGCGGTTGGAGCAGATTCATCTAGGAAAACACTAAGCTGGAAATGCCAAGTTAATTAGCCCTCATGCATAATTTGTTTTTGAAAATACATTGCCATCTCCTTTTGGAGGAACAAAATCCCATCTTTCTCTACTGCTTGCCCGAAAAGTCAATCCTAAAAATGTCCTTGGAGCCTAAATTGAGAGGCAATATAGTGTTTTCAGTAGGGAAACTCTCTGTGAGCAAAAGGAGCTTAAAAATCTGCAAATTTCCTCTTTCAAGCTGGGGAGGCCGCAGCCTGGCAGGGCACTGTGCACAGCCGGCTGCTTCCCTGCCCCAGTGAGCATCCCCATCATTTTTCTGATGCCCTGATCTTCACGAGCCCAGGGTAACAGAGGCTGCAAGGCACTCAGGCTGGACTTCACTTTGCAGTCAGGTATTCTGAGAGGCCTCTTGGATTGAGGCATGACCAGTGATTCATCCCGAACTGCATTTTTTTCTTTCTAAATTAATAGCTGTTTCTCAGATGGCGCCTACCTGCCCTCGAGCTTCCGTGCGCTCTCCGTGATGCAGCGTGTGTGTTTGGCTGTTATTAAATGGCTGGTCACACTCTGCTCCATCGGATCCGTTTGTAGGGGAAGGGAGCTGCCGCAGGGCCCAGACAGCATTGGGAACCCCGTCTTCTGCAGCGATAACAGCAAGTGTATATTTTATTTATTACACTCTTCTTTCTTTACAAGCCCGGGCGCTTTATGGAGAGCTGATGCGCAGCGGGTCGCCCGGGGGCAGCCCTGGTTTTGAAATGCGGCCGCAGTGAGACGCGGCTGTGGCGGCGCGTCCAGAGTGGCGGTGGCGGCAGCAGAGTGCAGCCGAGCGAGCCCGGCGCGCGCACGGACCACGGCTCGGCCTGAGCGCGGTGGGGAGGCCCTGCGCCTGTTTTACCCCCCATCCAGCGCAGCCTGCGTGGTCGCCAAGCTGGAGCTGCCGCTCTCCCCATGGTTGCAAAGGCAACCACTGGCAGACGCAAAAGCTCCGCGGGGGCCAGCCAGGCCGCTGGTGAAACGCTCGCTGCAAACAAGTAATTGGCATATGCAGGGTGCAAGCAAATAAACAGCAATAACGATTAAACTTTATTTAGATTTAATTTGATACTCAGCACAACAATAAGCACAGAAAGAATGAAGTGCCAAAATACCAAACCCATAGCATATAAAATAATCAAGTATATTTCATATTTAGTAATATATTTCCACGACAAATTCATGGGATGCCCTAGGCAGCCCAACCCGGTGAGTATATAGCTATGGTATATAAAATACTGTATGTAGAGAAAGCACTGGAACATATCACCAAAATAGAAAATAGCTCAAAATACGGATACTCCGGGTCTGCTATACCCAATACTGGAAGAGGGTTCAAACCCACTGCGGGAGGTCGAGCTCTGGCTGTGAAGCCACCGGAGGCGGGAGGTGGCTGCACGGGGCGTTCCTGGCCAGGACTGGGAGGCCCCGGTGCTCTGGCTAAGCGGCTGCGGCCGGGAGGGCTGCAGTCCTGGGCAGGGGCCCTGGCAAAGCTCCCCGGGACGTAGCTGCCACATGGCACCCGGATGTTATTCCGGATTTTAAAGGTGCCGCTGTATGAGTTGGTGGGAATCAATTCCCATTAGCTCCAATCCTGCAGAATTGCAGGGCTGCGACTGCTGTGGCCCGCAAGGGAGCTGTGGGCTAAGCGGAAACCCGCTGTCGCAGGGCAGAACCACAGCAGGAAATACTGCTCCTGGCAAGGCCTCCCACTCGTCCTGAGGGTGAGCAGGGTCAGTCTTGTACTTACAGATCCCGGGCAACTTGTAACTAGATATAAAAATACGGCGTTGCTTCACAATAGGCCTCAAAAGCTCTGCATCTTTGCTTTCTGCCCTGTAAAATTTTGTGCTTGCTGCGGGGCTCCTCCCATGCCGTCGAGGCAAAGTTCAGCCCTGGATACGCAATGACCGCCGCTCCGCACGGAGCTGCTACTCTGCACAGAGTCGCAGCTGCAGCCCTCGGGATACGGCAGCAGTGCTGTGGCAAAGAGCAGGAACCGAAACCCGCGGGCGGCATCAGCCCGGTCCCGTTGCTACGAGTAACTGCCTGCCAATGGCCATGGGAGGGTGGCAGTACCAATTAAGTGAGTACAAATTCTTAGCTTCTGGAAAAATCATTAATAAAAATTTCATCCTGATAGCTGCTGATCACAGCTGAATACAACTACTCAGAGGAGGCCATTAGAAAAAGTGTTTTTCTCATCAGAAGAAATTCGTAAGGTTTGTCTGAGTTTTCATAATAAAGAGGGCGCTATATAGAAAAGTCCAGAAAATAAGCACACGTTTGTTTCTCAAAACCCATAGATATACATGACAATATCTCTAAGTTACTGGCTACTGAAGAGGATTTCATTTAGCTAAACTCAAGCCGTAGCCTAGTGTGTTTCCAAAGCAGCACGTTGTTGTTTCATCTGGAACAGCTGCACAAAGGGTCTTTGATGTCAAGCTCTTGTGTGGGGGCGTTTCAATTTCTCCTTATGCCTCTGAAGCGCTGAAAGAGAAAAGAAAAAAAGAAAAGACATTTCATTTAGTAGGAGTTTGGTATGGGGAAGTAAAAATGGCCTCGAATGCAGCAGCAGCAAGAAATGCTACTGCCTGAATGCAGCTGCGGCAGAGCCCTGAGGCGCCCCACGTCACGTTTCAAAGGCAACGGCGCAGGTGGCTTGGCCTGTGCGGGGCCTTGCCCATGGCTCCAGCAAAACCCAGTTCAGAGGCGCTTCCCCGAGGCCACCCCTGCAAACAGCCGCCTGCGCTCTCCCGTGGTGACTGCAGAGAAAGCAGTGGTGGTGGCGGGAGGAGGCCGGGACTCGGGCGCTGGACTGCGCAAGCTGGCGGGAAGGCGCCCGGTTTGGCCCGCTTGGCTCCGCATTGCGAGGTTCTCACCGATCGGTTGCTGCCGCCGCGTCGCCCTCCACAAAAGGGATCTCTGCCCTGCCGGCCTGCCCCAGGACCAGGTGCTGCTTCTCCATGTTGATGATACACTGTGAAGAACAAACCCCCTTGTGACTGCAGAGGGAAAACTGCAGTCTGCAGTGGCCCTCATAAATGCTCCACTGCAGGAGCTTCCTCACCTTCAGAGACTTCAGCGTCTGCAGCCCCAAGGAAAAGGGTTTCTCAGTGTCTTCTGAAAAACACATGTGTTTAGACTTGTACATGCAAAAGATCGCTGGTGCTCTTTGCGAGCCTTGCCCCCCATCCCCAATGGCTGCCCTGCTGAACACTGGGCAGTTTACACAGGAGCTGAGCTGCCCCGGAGGGGACAAGACAGCAATAGCCGGAGGGGGATGGCCTGAAGGAGCCTGGTGCTGCAGCCGGCTCCCGCGAGCAGCTTCTCCCCTGCCCGGACCAGCCGCGCTTACCCACGACGAGGGCGGCGCACTCCACGGACACGGCTCCCAGTGCCAGCATCAGCCCGTCCACCCGGCCGATCGCCCGCACGTCGTGCAGCAGCGAAACCCTCTCCTCGTCGCTGCTGAAGGCCTTGAGGTGCTCCGACAACCTGCACAGGGGAAACAGAAACTGCCCGCGCGCCGCTCATCTGGGAAGGGACAACTGCATCCGAGGGGTCCCGTGCGGTCTGGGCTCCTGGCCTGCTCCTATTCCCTGCTGATCCCTCCTTTCCCGGTGAGTTTTCTGCAGTGATCTGGCTGCCCTCAGCAGCAGATAACCCACCTCGGTTGCAACAGACTTCCAAGGTGCAGCCTTGGAAGGATCTGTGCAAGGATCAGACTGTGTACAAAGCAGAGCTTTGTGCTTAACAACTTAACAACAGGGAATCTCTTTCTGCGCTTCCTCAGGACGTGAGAAGTCGCTAATCTGCAGTGCGTCTAGCGCTGTGCGACGGGAGCAGCACGGCCCCGCCTGGCCTTCCCTGACGGGGCATTCTTGTGTCGGTGCCTCGCAGCCCGGGCAGCGCGCGCCGCTCGCGCCTACCAGCGGCTGCTGTCAGAGGAAGCGCTGACTTAAAAGTCCCGCTGCATCCCCAGAACAGGAAGAAGGGTATCTCAAGTACAGTAATTTCTCCTACTTTCCATGAACTATTTTGGTAGCACTGATGAATTATTCAGGTTTATTTTGTGTTTTAAAGCGAACAGAGTTCAATATGGTCAGAGGCAATAATTCCTCTCTCAGATAAAAGCTCTATTTATTCTTGTTTGCCTAAGCAGAGATGAGGGGATGAGCCCGGAGGGCACCAGGACACGCTGCGAAACGGGTTGTAGAGAGAGGACATGTTGGACCCGTTCTGCACACGGGTGCTGCTCGTGCCGCCGGCCTCCCTGCTCCCGCGGGATGGACCCGGGGCCCAGGACAGAAATGCAGCGCCGGGAGCGGGCACTCACCCCAGCCGGTTGAGGCAGGCAGACGAGATGAAGTTGAACTGCGAGCCGGTGTCCACCACGGCCTTCAGCTCCTTGCCGGCACACTGCGAGGGCGAGCGGAGCCAGAAAGCCGCACGCGGCGGGGAAGGAGGGAGAGGGACTTGGTTACGGGCCCGCACCCTGCGAATACAGCCCTCCCTGCAGCCCCGGGAAGGATGCCCAAGAGCCCTTGTGCCGACAGCAGAACAGGGCCAGCAGCAACATGGGGAAGTGCGCAGGCGAGCAGCGCGGCGCCCTGGCCACGCACAGGCCTCCCAGCTTGCGCGCAGCCGCTGCTGCCCCTCGCGTCCCTGCTGCGACGGTCACGCGCAGTGAGCAGGATGTGCGGGAGGACAGGGGCTGCTCCAGTGCTGTGGGTGGCTATGTCGCCCTTAGAACCGTCTTTCTCTACTGCAGCTAAACAGAGATTTGAGCAAACAACGTCTTTGTTGAAGACATCCGTGGCTACCTAACAGCTGTGTTTATGTAACACATTATACTAGCAGCCCAAGTGGGAAGACCAGGGAATCGCGATTGCTACTCCAGCCTGTCAGAAATCCCCTGGACGTGAGCGAGGGAGCGTTACCTGGCAGCTCACCACGATGAGCTCCTCCTCTTCCGTCCTCCTGGGGCTGCCTGGCCGGGTCTGATTCGGCTTACCGGGGATATCGTTCTTGGGAGCCCAGGTGCCTCGGCTGCTTCGTAATTTTGATAAGTTTGTTTCCATCAGGCGCCTCTGCAGGATACTATGCGGTTGCTTTGAGGACAAGCAGAAGAGACCCAAGGGTGAAGCAAGCGGAAGGCAGCACGGCCGCGTGCGCTCCAGCCCGACGCGCTCCCGCCTCAGGCACCCGCTCGCCCCAGGATTAGGGGCTTGTGCCTCTCCCGACCAAACGTGTTCCTCGTAGGCTAAACCTCTTGGTTATTGCGCCAGTGCTGACTTGCCTGACTTGAACCAAACAGAGCCACTTCGCGTTGGCGAGGGAATAACCCTCTTAGAATGTTAACCAGGCTTTGGAGGATGCTTTTGCTTTTCCCACTTCAGATTCAACATTTGGTTTCTAAATAGGAACCAAAACAAGTCTGGGTTCTCAAAGATGCTGTTTCAGCTGAAACCACCCCAAACTGTTGATAGGAATATCAGGAATTCCACAACAACATGAGAAGTTAAGAAGCAACAAATTACCTGCCCAATTACATGCACGGATTATGAGAAGGGCCTCCTGACATAGTGCCTGTGCGCAGAGGCACTGCTGACGCAGGACGCAGCTGAGGCCCATCCTGCCTCCGGGGACGTTCCTCGCGCGACCCACACAGAAGCCAGGAGGCCGAGCTGGGGCGTGCAAGGCTATGAGGGGGCGAGTGCCCTAGGCACAGCTGCAAGGAGATGGCAGGAAATCTTACCTATCGACAGACCCTGCACAGCCTTCAGACCAGGATCTGGTCTAATATTAGGCTTTTGCTCTGCCTCTCTTGCCTCCACGTAGCAATGCAGCTGACGGGTGAGCCCCGGGTGCTCAGCCATGCCACGGAGACAAGGGGGAGAGGGAAAGCCCTTGAGGAAAGGACGTGCTCAGGAATCCCCCTATTCGCAGGTCTTTTCCTTGCTGATGATGTCATTTTCACTGTCTCAGCAACACGCATGTCCCACTCAATACCACCACTGACAGCTTGCCCAAAGCCTTTCTGTGTTGGACATTAGTCATGGACAGATGCATGTACCCTGCTGGGGGTGAAATGATGCTGTCTTGCGATCTGCTTATTCCTCTGCCTGGCTAAGCTTTCCCCTTTACACTGCCCTTTCCTTGTGATTTTAATTGAACAACAGCAAAACCTTCTTCTCATTTGTGAGCATTTGCCTTCATATTAAATATTCCTGTGTACCTGCAGAGGCATCTAAAGCAATAAGCCTCCTAATTCTGAGGGAATTTCATTGCGATTAGGATCCTTCTGAAAACCCCAGGCTCTTGTTCTCTGAGCAGGCACCCTTGACCTGAATGCTTCATCTCTGAAATGTGCTGCGCAGCACGTTAAATAACAGCACTTACAGGAGCCTAATGTAACCTGGCATCTTCCAAAAATAACTGAAGCAATGCTGGCGCTTCAGAGTCTGCTGTGGGCATAACACTTGCAGTCAAACCAGACGTGACTGAAGAGATCAGGCGGATGCAGTAAATACTAGTGGTCCCTGGAACATTGTCCTTACTTCTGTGACTTGGAAGGAAACAAGATTCCACCCTGATTTTCATCTGCAGATGCTCTGCCTGCCCAGCACTCCTGAGAGCAGATGCTGTGTAAATGGGATAACATACCTGTGCTCACAGCACCTGGACGGAAAAGCAGACCATGCACTATGCTGCCTCCTCTACTCACAAAAAATAACCAGGCAAATCACCACGCTGCTCAGGAGAACTCCCTTCTTCCCCATAAAATCAGTGAGACTAAACTACAGAAAATGCTATTACTTAGGTTGGTTAAAAGCAGGCAGACTGGCTTCACTATTAATGGTGCAAATTCTGCACTGAAGGATGAAGAAAATCAGTTCAGAAATGAATGCTCTCCTAGATGAAGCAGAAGCAAGAGGTGCAAAACCAGAACTGCTGTCACAAGAAAGGCTACACACGTGAGCAGAAAGGCAAGACGGGGTTTGCTGACAGTGGACAGCATGTCCTTATTATCCTTAATATTTTCCTGCAGCTCCAACACACATTTGGAAGACTTATCCCTCACATTAAAATTAATTAAATAATTAAATAAATAATAGGAGTTGTAGACATAGATGGATGAAGTTCCCAGCTGGCTTGTTTGGTCAGTGTCTCCATCCAGCCCTAATCAGCTGCATTTGGGACTGATAGAAATTTCCCATCGGCTGTAATCTGGGGCAGCCTGGCTGCTCTGGTGAGCTGCCTGGCCCAAAATGCATCGCCAAGATTCTTTGCAAGAACATGCTAGAGAAGAACAAGTCACCACATACTCATTGCTGTCTTGACTGTGATTTATCACTGATTTCAAGCTTAAAAAACAAACAAACAAACAAACAAAACCCCCACAACTTACCACAAGTTCTATAGGATATTAGCCAGCTCCATTTATTGGCTTTCTCAAGCGAAAAATAGAGATACAGCCTGAGCTGTGGTGAAGGTCTGGTTTTATGACTCTTTTATGGCGCCCATCACTGAAAGAACAAAAATTCAGCAGGAGCTGCCGCCAGAAACAGGACCATCTTTGTTGATGCTTGTTCGTGTGAAAGGCCCTGCGATTCCTGCCTCACAAATGTTGCTCACGTCATGCTCCAGTACATAAATAATGTAGCAAAACGGAGTTGAAATGATTCCCTGCAGCACCATTCTGTCCGAGGCTGTTAATTAGTTTGCTTTAACTTGTATTTCCCTTGACTTCTGTGTGTAACAGAGCGAGGGACGTTAGTCACAGAGATGACTCAAATGATGGATTCGTGCTTTGGTAAACAGATAACATGCCAGGGGACATTTGCAAATGCACATTTTGCTGAAAAACTGCAAGCGGACCAGTTATGGAAGGAAAAGCAGGAAAACCTCTCCATGGATAAAGATCTGTATGTCAGTAGTGATCCCTTTCAGTTTAGGTCAGCAGGTACCTAGTGCTGGTAACGCTGGCACCAATGCTTAATGTAACCCAGATGATCAAGCACTATCTCTCAGGAGCTTTATGAAAGCACAGAATGCTACGTGCCACTGTACATGCCAAAAAAACAAGTTATTTCCTGGCACTGTCTAGCACGATATAAACATCAATCATGAATGTTTTCCTAAAATATCCCCCTCTCCATCCCTGAGAACTTTGCAAAAAACAAAACAAACCAATCCTCCCCCCCTCCCCCCCCAAATAAAAAAGTCAGAGTGGAAGCCTAAGACGAGTCCTTTTTTGTGTCCATCAAAACCATAAATAACTCAACCTAACTCTGTTTCTCGCTAGCTCACACACAAATGAGCAGTCGCAACTCGCAGCACGTGTCTCCTGGATTGGGTTTCCTGCTGCTTTGACTGGACCTGACAAGAAGACCCTTCCGAGTGTTTTCCCGCAGGTGAAAATCCCTACCGTCCGAGAGCCTCACACCAGGTCTGTCATCTCCTTTGCACCCGAGCAGAATGGAGGAGTTTTAACAGTCAAGAAGGGCTCCCCACAACAGATAACCCATTGCTCTCTCTTCTTCCCACCCCACAGCCAAATGCACCTCTTCTTCCACCATCCTCTGCCTGAGCGGCGCAAGAGGCTGTTCGGAGGCCTCGCTCTGTAGTGCGAGGGGACGGTGCCCATGCCTGCGTGGTGCTGCCGGGGACACGCATGGCGCTGCTGTGAGCGCACGTCGTGCCGTGCGGAGCCACACGCCCGCACGTGTCCACGAGCGGCTAAGAGGACGCTGGACCGTGCGGATGGCCGCGTGCTCCCGCGTTCCCTGCAAGGCGACTGCCCCCGGGCTCTCCCGGGTCTGCCGCGCAGATGCAAAGGGAGAAGCCTCCTACGTCAGAGCCAGCCAGGGCCTCTGGGACCACAAGTAAATGGGCTGTAAATCGGCTGTAAATCAGGAAATATTGATTGATACGCGCTAAAAGGGCAGAGAACAGAAAACTCAGCACAATGAGGCAGCAAAATGAATTATTCAACGCCCTGCAAGAGCAGCTTTTCCTTCCCCTTGCTCTCCCTCACCTCTCCTCACCCCGGCCCCCGGCTCTCACCGCGGGCAGCGTCAGGAGCGAAGCTCGTGGTCACGCACAGGTCACGGCACCGCACGGGGCACCGCAAGCTGCTTGTCCAGCCCCTCTGGTCGCTGTCTGCCCCAGGGTGCAGGACACGCAACCCCGGGGGCACTTCCCTAACTGCCAGGCCAGGGCAAGGTCCCTGCGCTGCCCCTTTACGTTCCACATGGCCCCAGCACGGGCGCTGCAGTAAGTAGGGTAGTTCTCAGCGACTGGGGAAGGAAAGGCACCTCTTTCTGCCCTTCTTGGAAGCTTTCACGCGTTGTTTGGCACTGGCTACAGGAGATACGTCTTGACACTAGGAAGCGCTGCAAAGCAGGACGATTTTCCACATGGTGCTTTGGCAACGCAACATGCAGGGCCTTCCCTGAGCACCCATCCCCAGAGCAGGAGCTGGGGGACGGCCATGTCCAGAGCTGCTGCCTCCCCCCCGCACACAGCAAGGACTTGCTCTCCACCTCGCTGGCCAGAGGGACGTTTCACATAAAAGAGGCAGATGAGAAATGTGGTGCATGAAGACCCTAGTGACCGTGAAGAGCACAAATGAGCCCAAGCTCCTCCCAGCCCTGCCCAGGAAACTAGAAGTCTGCTGGAGTGTGCTCTGCGACAGCTTGGCTTATTTCATAAACGCAGTACTTGGAAAGAGTTGGCAGCTGCAGGAGCACCCTGCTGACAAGCACCCGAGATCCAGCACAGGTAATTGCGAAGACTCCCTGGGCATATCCACCCTGCACCCTCAAGGCTGCCCCACCTGCGGGAGCCGTGGGGATGCCCTGGGGCTGCAGGCAGAGGGGCCCAGCGCTCCCATCAGGGCAGGGGCAGGAGCCAGCGCGGACACGGGAGGGCCCCGGCAGGCGGTCAGGCCGCAGCCCACGCTCACCCCGGCCCTGGGCTCCTGCTCGCTGCCCGTGACACCTCCCGCCCATCCCGCTCGCTGCTCAGGCTGGAGTCCATGTCGGGAGCCACACGGGTTACTTGGCCTCTGCACTCCTGCAAGGAACAGCCAGGAGGAGACGCCTGCACTGGGACGGGGTGCTGGAGCCCCCCGACGGGCAGCTGCGGAGGAGGGGGGACCACGCAGCTCCTGCCAGGCCTTTGCTCTGGCAGCAGCCGCTGCGGCCTGGGACATAAAACGTCTCCGGTGTGGAAAAGTGCAGCTGTGAGCAACGCAGAGGACGCCAAACTCATCCCATGTACCGCACGTGGACGGAGCCAGGGCAAAGCAGTAGGACTGTATTAGAACAAAATGACCCGACTACTTCATCTTTTTCATGAAACCTACATCAAACATTAAAAAAGGAAACGCACGCTATGTCACCAGCAGCAAGAATTGTGAAAGAATTGGTGGGGGGAGATAGGAGACTTCCCCCATAGGGCACGTTTCCTAAAAAATATTTCCTAGGTTTTGCTCCTTTCCATCAGAACTTTTGATACCACACTTGGGCATTTGCCACTAGAGAAGGCTCAGACATTTGTGCATGTGAATATTTAGACGAGCTCCTAGTCCCTGGACATGATGGAGGATGCTACATGCCAGCCACAGGATCACATGGATCATCACATGTGCGTATATTTAAAAGCTAGAATCAAGTATCTCTGTTAAAAAAATGCATAAGTCTTACCAAATTTCATAATAATTTCAGTATTTTGAATTTCATATTTTGAATTACTGGTGACTACGTTAGACTGAATCTTCAGTGAATGTCCTGAGCATATGTATATGTGTTGTATGTATGCACCACAGAGAAACACATGTATGTATGTATGTATGTATGTATGTATTATATGAAGCCATTTTGATTTACTGTGATTTGGGGAGTATTTGTGTGCTGAAAACAGCAGCCCATTTTCTGACATTTATGCAATACAAACAAAAACAAAACAAAACAAAAAAGCATTTACAGCTGAATGCAACCAGCAAAAAGCAGCATTGGTGATACCTAACATGATATTTCCACTGCTTTTCGTTATATACAAAAGCCTCATCCTTATATCAATTTCCACAAGCAACAAACTTACAGTCTCAACAATAAAACGATGCTAAGAACAAGGTGGGGGGGAAAAAAAGAAAACAGAGCAGACGCTGACACACCAGCCCCTTCAATGCCCCGGGTTCCTTTCAGCAAGCACAATAAATCTTACAGTATCTTTCGAAGTGCCCAGCTTCTTCAGCCCATCCAGAGGGAGGAGGTCCGCGGAGTCCTTGTGAATGAACTGCACCGCCTGCTTCATGCGCCGCTGCTGCCGCAGGGACGCAGCCTCCCGCAGCTCCACTTCTTTCCTGCTCGGCTCCGTCAGGACCCCCGAACAGAACATGCTGCCGCGTGGGGCCCGGCTCCACGGCGGAGGCGCCTCTGCGAGGGCACACGGGGAAGGGCCGCGTCGCGTTGCTTTATAGCGGCGTGCGGTGACGCGCGGGGCGCAGCAGGTGCTGCCGCCAGGGCCGCGCGGGAAGGAGGGGAAGGAGGGAGGGCGGCTGCGGCGCTGCACGGCGGCCGCCCTGCTGCTAGCGCCGGCGCCACGAGCACCTCCCACACCACCCCACAGCTCGCAGCGCTCCGGGGTGCCCAGCTCTCCCCAGGCAGGAGGTGCTGACCCATGCGGTGGCCTTCGGCCCTGCTTCCTGCAGGACTCGAGGCGCCTTCAGGACACCAGCGAGCTCACATGAGCTGAGCCTTTCACCACAGATAAACAGCTTTATCGTCAAAAGGACCGGAGTGCTTTGAGTGCCGCAGCTCAGGGAGCAGACCTGGTTACTCGGGTGAACCTCTCCCATCCCCTAGCAAGGGAAAGGGAGCAGTGGTCCTCAGAAAGGACGAACGTTAAGGTGAGTGAGAATGGGACAAAACCCATCCCTCTCTGAGGGCAGCAAGGAAAGGACATTCCCTCGCACCAAAAGTTAAAAACAGGCAAGTAATGAACATGCCAGACAGCAGAGCGGCTTTAGGGCATAGAGCCACAACGCCCCCGTCCTGCAGAGCTGCCCCGTGCCCAGCGCAGGGCTGCAGCTCTGAGCCAAGTGGGGAGTGGGTGGGATGGGGCTGGATCCATCCCTGGGGCAGCCAGCCCAGCCCAGCCCCGGTGCCTGCGGCCTCGCCACTGCCCGGCACAGAGGCCCAGCCGCCTGCCCCGGCTTCGTGACGCATCTCGGACATGGGGCCGCCCAGCGCGAGCGCGTTGGGCCAGGGTAGACCTGAGAGCAGCAGCGCAGGGAAGCAGCGGCGCTGCACAGAGTTCCCAGGAGGCCCCAGCCCCTCCGCACATGGCCTTGGAGAAAGAGGAAGACCCGGAGGAGGGCACAGCAGAGTGGAAAACGTGACTCTGTTGTCTCGCAGCCCTGCGAAAGGCTGCGGTGCGCGAGTCAGCTGGTGCGCACACTGGGTCCCTGTCTGCAGGGTGACAACGAGGCCAATGGCTCCAATAGGGAGGTAGTTTTTCCTCCCTGCACTGACTTGGCTCATCACACAAAAAGTTCCACCACAAGGACATGTGCCCCAGGGGTTAAGAGCACCTATTTTTTCACCTTAGGAACTATTTGGCACCTGATTAAACAAAGATGGCTGCGTCCACGCAGTCCCAAGGCAAGGGAGGGCAGAAGGAGCAGAGTGACTTTTACCGATCCCAAAACACTGTTTTTGATGCAAAGGCCCCTGGTGGAGAGGATCCTGTGGGACCTCTCAGTGAGCACTGAGCCCGCGGGCAGAGCAGCCCCAAGTTCGTGGAGCACTGGAAGTGCTCCTCATACTACAGCACCAACATGCAACCTACATTTTGATTTAGCAAACAAGCTTTTTTATCAGTCTTACAATTTCACTTCCCCCATATGTTATAAATATACCCCATGCCAACAGATAGGAAAATCTATACAGTGCTTTAGAGTATTATATGAGCAAAGGACTCTCATCCTGACGTTTAATCCTGAAGAGGAGGAGAGGAGGAAGAGCAGTAAATCATCTGCGCCAGCTATGCGGACTCCACACTAAAACACCAGGTCAGCCTGGACACTTCGAACACGCAGGTTAACTTTCAGGTTGGTCATTTGCTTGTGCCGGTTTAGCCAGGGGTATCATTCCCTCCCAACGTGCTGCACCAAACGCGGAGCAGGCTTCAGCAGACCTCTCAGCCCGCTCGCCCGAGACCGGAGTGTCCCTGGCCACTGCTCCTCACTCCAGAAGAGCCCCCAGTGGGCAGGAAAGTCTCTGTTTCCCTGCTCTGAAGTGGCACGTGCATTTCCTCTACACAGTGTAACATTAAGGTTGATGCTGACCAGCCTCTAGGTAGGACAACGTGGGAAGCGGCACTGAGCGCTGGAGAGAGCCTGCAGGCAAGGAGGACCAGGGCCATGTGGCTCCCCTGCCGCCACCGCAGGGAAGGAGCCGCGTGTCCTGCCTGCGTGGGGAGCCCAGTGGCTAAACCCAGCCCTGACAGAGCGGCTCCGCGGCCACCCGGCCATCGCACACCCGCTCTGCAGCCGCCTGGCCATGGCAGAGCGCTCCGCGGCTCGTGCCCGCGCAGCGCCCCGCCACACGTGTAGCTTGAGCAGCGTAAGGAAAGGAAAGGAAAGCTGCATGGTTTTGCTCACGGCTGTTTCATCACTTCTCTCAATGAAAAGAAACAGAGCAAGTAGACAAAGAAAGTGGGTCAGCCCCTTTTCTCTCTCTTTTTTAAATGATTTCTCATCTTTCTTTAAAAAGAAGTGTTTTGTTAGTACTTGCCATACTTTGAAGAGCTGTCCCAGAAAACTCAGGAGAAGGCAGAACAGTACAGTTCCACAGAAACAGCAAAAGCAAGAGCTCCCAGAAAGAATAATTTTCCCCAGCACAAAGACAAAACTCCAGAGGAAGGAGTCGCTTTTAAAGGGAAGAATGTGAGGAGCCTGAAGAAATGAAACCACAATAGGAAATATAGATAAAAAAATGATTCTATCCATCAGAGTGCGATATAAGAGTCAGCGTCACCATATTCAGGCAAAAAAAAAAAAAAAGGAATAATCTAGAGCCAGAAAAGTACCTTTTTTTTTTCTATCTCTCTAGAAAAGTGAGAGAGAAAAATCTAGAATGATTTAGAGAGTGTCTCAGTAATCATTTACAGGAAAAAGAAGTATTGGTAAAGATGGAAAAGTATCATAACGTGCAACCGTGGTGTGAGGCTGGGGTTCCCAGGAGCTTCATGCCGCTGTGCCGGGTCGCTCTGCACTCGCCGCCCACGAGCCAAGGGAGGTGGGGGACGAGGGCCCCTGCGCAGCCTCCCTGGGTCTGTGCCCGCACTGGTGCCAGCCCCTTCCCTCCCGCTGGAGGAACACGGCAGAGCCGGCGGCTGATGGGAACAAGACACGGGTGCCGCGCAGCTCCCTGAGGGACTGCTTTTAATCTGCCTTTCCAGGTCGCTTCATGGGGAGCTGTGGTAGATGGACGAGTCTCGGGAACAGAAAACGTCGCGCACGCCAAAACCAGAGCCCAGAATGGCAAGCCTCGCAAGAGCTGCCCTGCTTGCCTTCCTCCTGGTCTGCGGAGGCTGAAAGACACTTCTGAAAGGAGCGCACAGGAATCCAGCGTCAGGGAAGCCGCGTGTCCCAGTGTCTCCCGCGAGGTTGATTGGACACTATTTAAAGCGGCCACCAGGGACCGCAGCGATGGCCAGCTCCGAGCTACGAGCTGGTCCCCACTGGGCTCCCGCGCAGCTAGAACGAGAGCTGCTTTCCTTGTGCTTCCCAAGCAGAGGGAGCCCTTGCCTCTTCTCCGAGCTGTCCCCGGCCTGGCTTCCCTAAGGCGCTACGGGGAGCCGGGGACCTGGGGACACTCCTGCCCCATGCGTATTACACTGAGCTCTGCTTATTCTTTGCAATAATACCATTATGCCAGCATACAGTTTTCATAATCATTCATAATCATCATTGAGAAACATTAATACCTGCTATTCTCACCCTCCCACATGCACGTTCCAGCTAAAGTGCAAATATTTATTCTGAAGTCAGCTACATCTATATTCAAAGTGCCAACCATAACTGCATCATTCAGGCTTTCTGAATCCCAGCGGACTTTACTTCCCCGCCTGTCCCGCAAAAGGCGGCCTGTGTGCTGGAGGCTCCCTCTGATGCTGGGGCGCTCCATGCCATAAATTTTGCATGCAGGTCATTAAAGATATAGGAGGGATCTTGTTAAAAGTTAAGTCAAAAACTGTGCGAGTCATGTCACACTACCCAAACATGGCTTCCGCTCTGCTTTTCTCTTTCCACAAATCTCACACACGGACAGGCCGGGCAGCAGCCCAGCGAGGGCCACGAGGGAGCTCCAGCACGGCTGAGGGAAGGAGGTTTCCGAGCTCTTAACTGCAGGAGAAGAGGGCGCTCGGTCTTTGCATTTCAGGTCAGCTCCTACCGTAGCGTGGCAGAAGCTGCTGAGGAGTAACAGGGAGCCTGACCTCACTGCAACAGGCAGAGCTGGGTGGCGGGAAGCTGCCTCCGCTGGAGTGGCAGGTACTGCCGATACCAACAACCAGCCACTGCGGGAGCAAGCACTGCACACAGTTTGTTCCTCTAAAAACGTGTTGCTGTTTTCATCCCGCATTTCTTCCTTGCCCATTCAGCAGCTTTCTCATCTTCTGCAGCCTGCGGGACATAGATGCAGTGCACACCCAGTGCAAAGCACCAGTGACGCCAGCAGGCTGCAGTCTTTCAACTTTTGGTGAAGACAAGGAAGTCCATCCTGGACTAACCACCCCTCTTCGACACTCTGCTGCAACCCACCAACACATGCACCTGCTTAAACTCCCCCCTGCGGAACAGGGGTTACAAGCAGCAACTCTCTAAGCAAAACTGCTTCTTCCAGCATGGTAAAAAGCACACTTCCTAGCACACAAAAAGGCCATGCTCACGCAAAACCACACAGGATAGTTGTAGCAGGGGTAGCTACAATGCTAAGGCCTTTTCAGTGCCTGATAAGTTTCCAAGGGCAGTCAGCCCGTGGAGTCTACGAGATTTCTGAATTATTCTCAGAAGTGGCACCATGGCCAGATGCCCTGACAGAGCAAATCCATCTCCCTGGCGCCCAGGAGGTGCCCGGCTGCCTGGGAGCTGCGGTGGTTTTCGCTAATGTCCTTGCCACAGGACGGTGCATTGGATGCTGCAAAGGCTGTTGCTGCGACAGCGGCAGAGGCCAGCGGTGCCGCACGGTGACAGCTCTGAACACAGGAGCGGCGCGCCAGGAGAAGCAAGAGGCGCCTGAAGGGGAGGCTGGGCTGGCATGGAAGTGTCCCCATGGTGTCCCCCGCTCCAGGAAATGCTCAGTCCTAAGACGTCCTCAAAGGAGTTACTCGGACCCTTTAAAAGCCTTCACATTGGCGAAGCTCTCAAGACCTTGTTTCTGGAACATGGCTAGGAAGGTCAGTGCTGAAACACTATCGCTTTTGAAAGGTTCCTATACGTCAGAGTGTTTACCAGTTGATGGTGACAAAAATAATACAGTATCTCAGTGACAAAAACTTGAGCAGTTTCCCAGCTTTTCTGCAAAGGTCCTGAAAACAAGTGCAATGTCAGCTGTGTCTGTGTGGGGTTCACCAAGGAACAACATCCTAATTGCATACTTTGAAAGACTGTGAATTTCTTATGCTTCTACCAGCATATTCATAGAAGGATTCAATCTGAAAAACATTTCCACTTCCTTATGGAGTCCCAAACTAAGGCAGTTTTGCATCCCTCCTTCAGAGGCCAGAAGAGGGAATATATTGTTTTTCCTCAGCTCTTTTACAGAGTTTGGAATTGTTCCGATTTCCCTTCGGAAAAAAATCAATTATTAAGTCAAGATTTGATTTGCTTTAAGCTCCAAAATATCTTTAAGGCAAATTAAAATTTGAGCCTCACATACTTTGCAGTATCCATTTAGGATAAAAATATGATTTACAACAACGTCAGAGAGGTCAGCACGGTGTTAGTCAAACACAGGATCTCTCACCTCTGTGGTGCTCCTGTGTGTATTTTATGAAGCCAAGACTGCAGTGCTCTAAGTGCAGCCAGGCTAAGTGATGACCATTGTACCCCCTCCACACAGCACCCTCAGACCTGCAGCAACTCATAACCCGTAGGATGTAACGAGACACGTTACTGGATACTCAGTGCTAATATTTGCTAACGCACGGGACCATCAACAGTACTTCAGTGCAACTCTCCTAACAGAGAGGTTGTGTTTGCCAGGTTGTGGTTTGGTTAAATATCTCCACCTTCAAGTCTAGCGAACTGAGAGATACTTTAGCTCACGCTATTTCTGAAAAGGAGGCCCACTTTCCCAGGAGAGCGGGAGCGTGCGCGCGGCAGGGACAGATGGTGCTATTGATTACCTGTGCTCCAAGGCTCTCCTGCTCTCCCTGTGGTGCAACTGGCAGCAGCAGTGGCTGCTCGGACGCTGTGCGGGTCAGACTATGACCGAGCTGAGCAGAAAAGCTGAGCTCCCCTGGAAAGATGGAGGAAAGCGGTTGCTGGTTACACACAGCTTTATTTCCTAAAACTAGTGTTTAGAGGCCACTCCTGACAACGACGAGACCTGAGTAACTAGAGGCATGGGGTTTGAAACAGGTCAGGCAGATCGCCAGAATCGCTCGCTGTTCTCAGAAGTAAATAACATCTGTGAATTTAGGCATTCACAGTCTGTTTCCTCCAGCTTCCTCTGTGGTTTATTCTGCCTGCAAATCGTAACTTGCAACCTGCACATTTCCTCACTGGCAATTAGAGAGAAGGGGAATATTCCTGATGGACATTTGGTGTCCAATTCACGAGAGGGTTTCCTCCCACCACAAGCTGAAGAGGAGTCAATACCTGGCCCAGTGGCATGGCATTTCTAGATCTTATGTCTGCATTTTGCAAGTACAAAATAAAGTAAATTATGAGCAATGATATTTCACTCTTGGCTCCTGCAGCGGACCAGGGAATACTCATTTAGGCTGCACCAGAGCTGCAGAAGTCTGATAGTAGGAAACATTCCCTTGGTACATTTGTGTGTCCGAGCAAGAAGACGAAAACACACTTGAACCATTCCTGGTAATGAAGCTCCCAGTTCCAGCAGACAGTTTTAAGCCAAATCTGCTCCTGAAGATCTCAGACAAAACCCATGACTGTTTGGCAGCTTGGACTGTAAGAGCTTTTTTCCCTGGGGGCACATGCTGCCCTCTCGCAGGGAGCCCTGCGGATGGTGCCACTATAGCCTTGGCACAGCTGCCTCACCCAGGGCAGGTGACACAGGCAGCAGTGGCTGCCAGCAGCCCAGGAGCAGCCGCCTCGCTCAGGCCCTGCGATGCAGGGTCCTCCTGGACGCGCTTTGGGTGCTGCCTCCCTCGGGCCCTGTGACGCAGGGTCCTGCTGGACACGTGTTGGTGCAGCACTGCATCCGTGTTGCCTTGGGCTCGGGGGTGACAAGCTAGCGCACGGGGACAGCCATGACTGCAAAGCTGAGCATTCAGCTCCCCAAGCTGAGCTTCGTTCTTCCACTGAATGAAGTTGCTGTTCTCGGCATGGATAAGCCTTTTCAGGGGGTTGTTTTTGTAAGTTTATGGAGAGAATTAGCACCTAGAGGAGCAGGGGCGCAATACTATGCTGCATAAGCCAGCTAGGCCTCCTAAGCACTTTTTTTGCCAGTCTTTTTCCACTAACTGGTACCACTCTGCTTTTCCACACAACCCTTCACATCAGCACTGCAGCAGTATAAGCAAACTGGGAGGCCATCCAAATCTATATGTAGGTTTTGGCCATACAATGACTTGTTTTCTGAACATACACATGTTGAAGTACCAGTTTTTGGAGCATCTTTTTTAATTTCCATATTCATCCCCAAAAAAACAATCTCCTCTCCATGGGTACCCCCAGGCTGCTAGCTATGCCTTGCCTCTTTACACAAAGCTGTTCTGGATTTTGCCCTGAGCAGAACCATTCCTATTGCACACACTGAGGTATATCTATGTATTTCACATACCTCTATCCTTCTCCATCTCCTGAATTTAATTCCAGACAGATTCTCCATCCGCTCAGAAACTCAAGCTCATGCTTCTGCCCATACTTTGTGTTCTGCACCATTCCTCCTAGCACAGCAAGTGGGCAGGCAGGCATGGAAAATGCACTCCAATCACCGCTGCTCTACAGGGTCCAGGGCATGGAGGATAAAACTTACTCTGAGCATAGTCAAGCATAAACCTAACCTGGTAGTTAACTTTTCATGGATGTTTGTAGGGATCTGGGCACGATATGAAACACTTGAACTACCAAATTACCGACACACTTGTGTCTCAAGTGACTGCTTCAGAGCATTTCACGGTTTCCAGTGCAACTTCTCTCCCTTAAAACCAAGAAAGGCTCATTTCCTGATCCCCAGAATGGTCACAGATGGGAAATTTTCAGACATTATTAAAATCCAGGTTTGTAAGTCTACAGTGCCTATTGAAGCAAACCTCCCATTGAAAAAAAGCAGGCTGCAGTTGTGCTGTCAAATTTAGTATTTGCCCACGTGAGGGAATTTCTTGAATGAATTCTGTATTTATACACACATTTCATTGTGGAAAAAGATTTCAAGGTCCTTTTTCCTTTTTTTTTCATGTGTGCTAAATGGGCTTTGCTACATGGGCCTCAACAAATTTCATTACTATTCAAAATGTGTTTAATCAGAGCAATAGCTGCAGTAACAAATACGTATTTAAACAGGGAAAGGTTCTTCCTATTTAAACTATCTTATTAAATTCTCTTTAAATGTTAGAAGAAAATGGTAACATGCAGAAAGTCATACATAATTTCTACTGACTTGGAGGGAACTGAACAACCTGCGGATAGAATCTGTCCCCTGAACACTCTTCAGCTCTCTCCCTGCGAGTGCACTATCTTCATCGTTGTTCAGGGGCCTTTCACACTGGTGAGCATGATACGTGTTGCAGAAAGCAGAGCTCCGCACTACAGAGTGTAAGTCTGCCCTGCAAGCGAAAGGATTCAGCTTCAGTTATGCCTAGAAACAAACCTGCTTGAACCATGCCTGGATTTGACTCTGAAGTTTTAAAAAGTACTTAGGTGTGCAAGGCTGCTGCTGGAAGACACAGGCAAGAAGCAAGTGGAGCAGCATTAAGGGAACATAGGAGGTATTTTGCACATTTCAGTTGTGACAGGTTTCATATTCAGCATCTATTACATTTACTCCGTGTCACTTCCAAGCATGATAAGAAAGCATTTACACTTTAACTTATTTAATTCAGAAATATTTGTAGGTCACTATCCTTGCAGTCTGTTCCCAAGGATTATTGTAATACCTTTTTCTTCCTGCTTACTCACATTAGACCTCTTCTGATTCCTTGGATTTAAATAAGCCACAGATTTTGCTCTCTGTGTTCCTCTACTGCTTATTCCCATTATGCAAACATCAAAAGATCCCAAGCAGGATTTCTGCCCCCACTTATCTGGAAATTTAGAAAATATTGCAAATTGATATTCCCTGTCCTAGAGGGTGCCCTGCAGCCTGGCACATGGCAGCATTCACAGTTTCAGGGAGAATATTTGAACGACATAGTTTGGGGTTGCCACTATCCTGTAGTCATTACACTCTTCCACAATTTCTGAGGTCCTGTACAGCATTTGCTTTGCTGTCTTTGCATGCTGACCAGTGTGAGCTAACAACTGAATTACACCGTTGCCTCTTCCACAAGTTCTCCAAACGAACCTGGATGACTACATTCATTTTAATACAAATCAGTTCCCTTTACTGTGATCAAAGCAAGCTGAAAGTAATTCAGAAACTAATAAAATACTTCACAGTTATTTTAGGTCTTTCAAGCTTGTCTGTATCGGAATAATTTTTAGCACAATTACTACATTAATTGGTAAGGATAATGTTGGTCTTATAGAGGCCAGAAATATGTGCATCATTAAATATACCAAAAAATGTGTCTGTGTGCAGGCTGTATAGATGCAGGCTAACAGTATATTACATATAACAAAATATTATGGCAGCTAGATGTTCCCAGGATATTAAGTCTATCTGATGTGAGGTATCTTGTAGCATAGCCCTTAATATGCACATAAAAATATTATTTAGCACAGCAAAGACAACTGAATTTATTACCCAATGTTCTCATGTAACCAAAAGGCCACTGGTTTAGTTCTCTTAAAAGTCTGAAACATTTTACATTAATTTAAAGTCATGAAAAAGATCCCTAAGAGTACTTCACATAGGTGACATTAAGTCACCCAGTTAATGCTAATTATTATTTCAAAAGTTAAATCCTATTGCATAAGGTTAAACAGCTCTTGAATTATTTCTTGACAAAATACAAGATCAGTCTACAACAATGTAAAAAGGAGAAACTCAAATTTCTGAAGAGCCACTACCATTGCTATGCAGGTACAACACCAAGCGTTGCAACTCTCTGCCACAGCTGCCCACTTCTAACGCTGAAGACTGCTGCATTCCCTCTTCGCTTTGGACCTCGCACACAGTACCTACTGTAAAAGAGGAATTGTTATTCTTAATGTTCAAATTAATGGTAACAGAAGAGCTTCCAAGACATTTTCTTTTTATCAAAGAAAAAAAAAAAAAAAGAGAGAGAAAAAAGCCCCAAGCAAAAACATTGCTGTGGAGCAAAAAGGGTTCTTCTTGAAGAAAGAGCAAGTTTTTCCATTCCACACATCCCAGTAACACACTCCTTTCCCTCTGTGTGCCCGAAACTTGCACAGACAACAGCAAAACTGCCTCATGCCATGGGGCAAGAGAGAGACAAAGCTGAGATTTCGCAGTCAGGCCTAGGTGAGATGCTGGTCGCAGAGGAGCTGTGCAGAGCAGGGACACCAGTGTGCCCATGTGCAGCACAGCAAATCCTGCACTCTCCAATGGACGATGTTTGGACATAGCACAACTTCCTTCTCAAACGCTCGTTGAAAACAGTCACTCCAGACTGTGCGTCATTCAGCAACGCCAAGAAAGAGCTGCCCAAAGCCGAAGCCTTGGCACGAGGGAGTTCAGTGGGAAGCAGCTCACTTGCCTGGGGAGCACAGCCAAGCCACTGCAGTCCCGCACCGCGGCTCATGTGATCACGCAGCACCAGGCACTCAGGGCAACTGCTGTGGCCTCCGCCTGCACCAAGGAGCTCCAGCACCGCACACAGGTGGCTGTGGATCACCACAACCCACAGACACGCTACGCCTGGCGTGCTGCAGAGCCACAGGTAGGATTGGGGCTGGGCCCTGCAGCCATAAGGGCAGTCACCTGAAAGCCTCGCTGGGACATCGGTGCATCAGCACGTTCACTACAGGCATTGCATGCTCGAGCCACAGGCAGTGCCCAAGCCCGAGCAAAAACCTCAGCACAGCCAGCCCGGACGCACTTCTCTGGGCAGCAGCACAAGCAGTTCCCCTCCTCCAGCCAGCTCATGGCAGCACCATGAGGATCCCAGCACCCCAGCACATCTCAAGCAGGTCTCCTGCCCCTTCCTTCCCGTATGACAAGTTACAGTGTCTTGCACAAGGCTCCCATAACATGACAACGCAGCAAAGCTGCTTTTGATGGCATTCATTTGTTTCTAGCAATGTATGGAAGAGACTCAGACCCTGGTTCTAGATGGGTGTTTCATCTATAGTACTGCAGATGTGGTATTAGTCACATACAACAGTTAACACATGCCAGTTAAATACCATGTGCCAATGAAACCCAAAGAGCCAAGCCCTATTGAAGGATACAACCAGCCTGGCTGCACTGCATAATTTTGGTACCTTTCCTAAAGGGGCACACGGAGGAAGTTTGGCACCTGCTGTGTCACTCAGAGCACTGCCCTGTTCAGAAGGAAACAGGTTGCAAGTCCAAGTGAGTAGGTTTGAGGTCCTCTCCCTTACAGACACGAGGTCCAGAGAGAACACCCCACTGTGGAAACAGTTTGCAGGGCTGAAGGACAACGATGTAAAATAAGTGGCCACAAAAGCACTCAGACAACCAAAACATTTTGATCAATGTGGTTGTCCTTACAGACCCTTTTTTTGTGTAAGAAAAGTAACTTGAGAAGGACCCAGGCTCTGGCAACCAGGAACTGCTGTTTGCCTCGGACTTGCTCTGTGACCTCAGCCTCGTGGAAGAGTATCTTCATCCATCCACTCTCTCCAGCAAGGTGCTCAGACAAGACGAAGAATATGAAGACTGAGACCCATATAAGAACTTTATACAGATTTAAACCACGATGTACAAGAGCATGCAAAACCTGCATGTAAAATGAGGCTCATGAGTTCGGCTGTAGGTGCTCAGAAGACAGAAATTTGTATTATTCTGAAGAGGCAGTGCCTCATTCTGATACAGCTCTATGCACAGGCAAAGAGCACTGGGACTTTGCAGAGGATCTGCTCCATCGCAGCGTTCACAGTCAGGCCAAAATGGAAGTATCCAGTAGGTCAGGATCTGTTTTCCATTACCACAGCACCCAGCTTTTATCCTGGTGTTATTCCATTTAAACCAATGTATCATCAGCGAGGATATGGAGAAACACAGTGTAATCCAGATCCAGAGCATTCAAGCTAATATTTCAACACTTTACTTATTTCTCCATATGCCTCATACAACACAGTTAGGTAAAAATGACATCTTGTGCAATTCTTGGACTCACTGGTTTAGATTAAAAGCATTTCAATCTTAGCTCTGAACTTTCTGCACAACAAAAGTTCACAGAGATATCAATCTTGTCCTCACTTTCAGTGAAGCTGAATGCGAACCTCGCTTTGTTTTGCATTTATGGCAACCCACCCACTGCTTAGTCAGTCTGTCCTCAGTAGCTTTTAGACTTACTGATGAAGCACCAGAGCTCTACAGACTTCTGCTGGCCCCATCCAATTACAGAAATTATAGTCAGTCTCTAATATGCACATCCATGAAGTATGATGGGTACCCAAAAGGTATTATCTGGAAAAGGAATCAAAATTCTGGTCATGAAAATATTTATGTTAACTGAGAAAGCCAAACTCTGACTGACAAGCTTTCCCAGAGTTCCTCCACACCGCTGAGCAAAACAGAAAGCAGCCCCACCTACTACAGCCTTTCTGTGCACGCCCAGGGCTGGTTAGTACTTTAAGTACAACACCAGCTATTTGTAAGGCCTCAAAAATCTGGAAACTTTAGAGCGCAGTAGCCGTATGAAGGATCTTGGGAACATCTCTCTTGATTCTTGGGCTGTGTACTTGAAGTAGTTCTGTGGATGCGCCAACACATCAAACAGTGCTTTTATCAGCTTCTTATCCTAGAAAAAGGAAAACAGATTTTCTAGTCATATCATACAAAAGATGGGGTATCAACAAAGCTAAATGACCGACTCCACTCAAATTATAAGAATTTTATTTTTCGAGCACGAATGTTTCAGAGGCTCTCAGACCTCTAGAGTTAGATGTTCAGCTCTTGCAGAAAGTCAGGTGAGTGTCACACTGAGCATTAGTGGTGCCAGGACTCTCTCCCTTCCTCTTACGTTCAAGAGCAGCAAAACTCCAAAAGCTGCTAATATCCAGTGAAGGAAAGTCTACTTGGGCTGACATCCCATAACTTGCCCATGCAATTGTTCCCTAACCCAGGGAGGGGACGTCCTTGCTAATCTACAGGCTATAAATAGCAGCAGCACTAAGCTCTACTCAATGAAATGAAATCCCATGTCCTTCAGTTTCTTCACCGATTCCTTTCTACAGAGACACCTAAGGGGTTATCTTTACTATAAAGAATGACATATGTTCCTAGTAGGTCTGACCCATCTTTAATCTCCCTAGACAAAGGGGCTGTTAATGACTGCCCTGCACAAGCAGAACACGTGCTGATTTAGTACGTGCCTGAAGTAGTAACTTGTCTATTGCACCAAGGAGCAAATCTAACACCATGCAGGAGGCAAGCTCACTGGCAAAAACTGAGGTCATTCACAGGCAAATGTGACAGTTTAAGTGGAAGAAATTTACCTTAAGTATTTCTTGATGATTTTCAGATGCATAAAGTCTACCATCCCGAACAATGTCTTCTATTAGCTCTTGATAATCCTCTATTAAGAATGCACAAGACAGTCATTTGCAGGTTCATTTCAGTTACATATTCAATATCTCCCTTGGTTACATAGGTAAATTCTACTCCCAACAGAACCAGTGGTACTCGGCTCTCATTAGCAGTCAAAGTATTTCAAATACACTGTATTTACAGAAGCGCAAACACTGTTTACTATAAGGCTATAAAGTGTATTCTGCTGAGCATCATCAATTGTCAAAAGCAAAGGAAACCATAAGGTACCTAAGATTGTAACATATACTGTAACCATGTGATTTGCTTCAATCCAACACCACTAACTAAAAATCTGGAGCTTTCCTATCTTTGTTTCAGTAGGGGAGGGAATGGGCTTTGAGTGTAGAATGGAGATGACCTAGTCCAAATGCCCCCTGCACAAGCAGGGTCACCTACAGCACATTGCACAGGACATTGCAATCTGGGAGAGATTTTAATATTTCCAGACACAGAGCCTCCACAAGCTCTCTGGGCAACCTGTTCCAGGGCTCTGCCACCTTCATGGTAAAATTTATCCTTATATTCAGACAGAGGAATATATTCCTATGTTCCAGTTTGAGTCTGTTGCCTCTTGTCCTATCACTGGCCACCACTGAAAATAATCTGGTCCCATCATCTTGACACTCTTCCTTAATATATTAGGATGCACTGAAAAGATCCCCCTCTCAGTCTTCTCCTTTTTTTAGGCTAAGCAGGCCCAGCTCTCTTAACCTGTCCTCACAAGAGAGATACTCTAGTGCCCTACTCATCCAGGTAGCCCTACACAGGGCTCACTCCAGTAGTTGCATGTCTGTCTTGTAATGGGGAGCCTCAAACTCTGTCCTCTGCAGCAAGGAGTCACCCACAACAATCACTTGCCATCTCTCCTAGGCGTTCCTGCATGGCAAAGGGTCTGTCAGCCCAGCTGCTTCCCTTGAAGCTATGCCCAGCTCCTCCTCAGCCTAGAGGAGGCTGGACCTGTTCCTCAATCGCAACTCTTCACGAATAGGAAAAGCTTTTCTTCTACAAGAAGTAAACAGTTTCCAACCTTCTTCTACAGTGCTGCCATGACCATTTCACATGGCACAGAGTTCCTCTGGGTATACCCTATCTGCTGGTCATCTTCCCAGATGCTACAGTCTACTGACTTTCTCCTGCAACTCCTTTCCCTGATGACACACCTCATCACCAGCAGCACACCGTTTGCAGAAGGGCTGACTGCCAGCCCCACGCACTGCTGGCAGCCCGAAACCTGTAGAGGGGAACTCCAAACACTCCCCGCCTGCAAAGCCGCGTGGGCCAGTGCCTCAAGCAGCCTGAGCTGAAAGGAGCACCAGCTGCCAGATGACAGCTGGTAGCAGCAACACAGGAAGTCACAGCAGCACTTACGAGTGCCCCTAACTAGGGACACTGTGCCCCTGAAGCAACCTGGAATTAGGAAGGCTTAAAAAGACATAAAATACATTCAGGCTGTGAGTTCTAACTTTGTCTTTATGAGATGTAGCCCAGAATGCCAGCTCTTGTTTCAGTCTGTGAAAGACTGGAAATATGATTGCACTTAACACTATGGCACAATTCAGAAACCCTTAAGCTAGTTTTAAATGAAGACAGCTACTAGAAGCAGTCTAATAATGACGCTAGCAAGAGGGCTGAACTATCTCTTCTTAGCAGGGTCAAGCAGCCCACAAGGAGTTATGTGCTGCTGCAGCTGCACTAGTCCACACCATGCTCAGCTGCTCACATCCACCTACCATCATATGTTACGTAGGGAACTTGGAATCCTTTGGCACTGTTCCCTTCGTTTGACTTGAACTGGATCCACAGCTTCTTAGACCTCGAAGTGAAAGCTATAGGGCGTTCATAGGTTTGACAGGTTTCATATGTGGTCACCGAATTGGAAGACGCTTTCAAAGAAAACACACAATTGCCAGTTATCTGACAAAATTTCATGCTAATTGGCAATTAAAAAATAAAAAAGCGAACAAAACCCAAATGTTCAACTGCCACATCAATAAATGCATTTATCTTGGTAGACAGATACCATCAGCTTCAGTATATTATTTCAGACTTACAACTCTTGCGCATCACCAGGTAGTCTCCACACTCATCTTCTATTGGCAGAAATATTTCTGGCACCACAATCAGAATTCGGCGCTTCGGCGGTGGGTTAATATTCCAAGTGCACTCAGCATTTGCAGGATAGTCCCCCGGATAGTTTGGTGATTCGATATATCCAGTGTAATCTCCCAGTTCACCTCCACACTGTCTGTCTGAAAAAGCAGTGCAGCATGAAGCACGAGGCAGAGCAAGATCTTCCCGCAGTGCTTTATACAATCACTGGGTAATGGGCACACACACTTTGCTGTCTGCATCTAACGCAGTTCAAGCTTCTTTGCCAACTTCACTTAACACTGTTGCCTGCTTCTGCCTTTGTGGATTAATTAGTGTGAAGAAATAAAATACAGGTTAATCTATAATGGCTAATGAGCAACCCACAGCCAAGCAGCTAGACAGTTGTAAGAGGACATGAAAATGCTCAGGTGAGGATGCTTCACTTGCTCGTACCAGAGCAGTTCAAGTACCCAAAGTCTAACTGGAAGCTGCTCTGCACCGATGCCATGTCTGCAGCAGCACAACAAGGAAGAGTGCAGGCCTTCCCTCTGCACAGGTCAGCCCCTCGGGCTAGGCTACAGCGCTGTAACCTTCAATAAGAGGGTAAGGCCCAGCGCGGATGCTTTGCCCAAACTGCCCAGCTTGGCATGATGCCAACAGGCTGGGCACTGCAGATCCATAAAACACGGATGTGCAAGTGTGACATGCCTGGGGAGCACAGCTTCTGAGCAAGACACATGCAGTTCCAGAAACATGTTTATAGATATATGTATGTATACATACATTAAGTGTTTATACAAGTAACTCCAGAGGTTTTTCTGAGTAGTCTCTTCTGTCTCCTCTGTTTTCTCTTCTTTAGTTTACCCTTGACTTCCCAAACTACAGATATGATAATCTAGAACAGTGGATCTCTTTGGAAATGCTTCTTTCAGAGATTTTTATTAACGAAAAAAAATGTTTACTAGAGCCAAAGTGATTTTTTTTAGCTGACTTCTGTTCCTTTTGATAGGAGAAAAAGAAATCACAATGCTGAGGAACACACACTCACTCTGCTATATCATAGGAGAAAAGATTCAATAGCAAAACTCAGTGTGACCCTGCTGCCAGTGGCAAGACACAACCCTCACTTGCCTCAAGAAGAGTGGTGGAACCTGTCTGCAGAGGTCATCTCCCATGGACCTCAGTAAGTCACTCCGGATGAGATGCAGGTAGTCAGCAAGAGGGGCACCACTACTGCCTTCTTTTCAATCTTCCTACTGAAGCTCAATTTTGCCCTTATGGCTACTTTGAGTATTTATGACCCAACTTTTTCACTTGTAAGAGATCATCAAAGCATCTTCCTATACTTACTTTTGCATTGTGTTACATTAGTTGATCCATCAAAGTCAGTAGTAGTGTTTCCAGGGCATGAAATACAGTAATTTTGTCCAAACTCAGGCTGATATGTCCCAACTACGCAGCGAATACACCGATGAGTTGTAGTATTGTAAAAATGGCCAGGTGAACACTGAACTGGAAGGCATTTAAAGAGGCAGCATGGTTTAAAATGAGGCAGTGGCATATTAGTATTCAGCTTTTACACATTTTTATAGAGCATATTCTAATTTCAGTGTCTGTGCTATATCCATGAAGTACAAAGTTCATAAAACAGAATTACATTTCCATACTTCAGACCGCAAAATCACTTTGTCCAAGTTCAAAAAAATCCCATTTGTAGTACTACAAACCAGTTTGTAGAAGATGGAGCAGGGGAATCCAGTATGATTTTGTTATGAGGACATTCACCTGAGGAGTCTGTTACCAAGTGTTTGACACAGAAGATGAACTTCTAATGCAAATACCAACTAAAACTTTCTGTCTTGCCAGCTTCTACTGAGCTGCATCCTAGAAGAGGCCTATGGTCAAGCCCACCACAAGCAGAGATGAAAAGAGTTTGGCCCTCTGCAATTTTACATTGTATCAGTATTAGTGACTGAACAAGTATATTGCCCTCTTCTCTCATAATCACATACTACCTCACAACACGCATTGACTCCTGGTACAGTCACCTTCACCAGATCTGCTATGACTTTATTTCATCACATCACTCACATTACCAGGAAACACAACCAATAGCCCTCACAAGGGTTGCTGAGGGTACTTGCTGCATTACCAAAGCCAGTCCCCATCCTGGCATACAACACTTCTCATAACCCTAACATATTCTTTGGAATATGTAGGCACGAGACAGACAGATACAAGAGATTTCCAACAGCTTTGCTTACATCTTTATTATAATTGTTTTAATTTGGTTTTGGTTAGCTATCCTGAATCTATGCCCATCATCACCTGTATTGCAACCTGACAGAAAGCAGGCAAAAGCACAGGCCATGGATTATCTTAGCTCTTAACTCCCTCCCGGCCTTTTCCTTTGCGGCACTGAAAATATTTTCTGCTTTTACCTCACTTGTTAAATTTACCTCTCTCAGCTTGACTTGAAATATAATTCACTACCTGGCCTTTCAAATGCAGTTTTCTGTGCTACAGTCTCTTTTTCTGTTCCTTTTAATCTTTGTTTGCTCTCAAGCAATCTTTTTCTTGATGAGGCTTTTATTCAGCTAACTCATTCTGGAGTGCTTCCCTACATATTTTTTCTTCCCCTCCAAATGTTTCAGATATAAGTTCCAAGAAATTTTTGCACCTGTGATTTAAACAGATTCAGTGTCTCATGTGGCTTTTCATACACGCAAGGTCCTGAGCTCTTCATTCCAGATGATAAAAAAAAAAAATCTATATTTTAATTCAAAAATCGAGCCTCACTTACAGGCTTTTTTTTAACCCGTTGCATTAAATAAATCAGTTCCTCTCATCTTGCTCAGAGAGGGTTTTTTTTCTATTTTTAAATGTTCTTACTTTACAAAATCGTGTATGAAATAGCAGTGTTTGTGGATTCAGTGTTTCTTCATTGAAGAAATCTGTTAACTATCACACTATTACCACAAGTACCAGCTCTTCAACTATACTGCAAGATTCTTCCATTATGTTGCAATTCCCAGTGCTCTCAACAGCATACATATCTTAAATAATATCGGATAATTTTGTCCAGCTAAATTAGCAACAAATATTTGTATCAGGATCTTATTTCCATCTCTTATTTTAATTCTATACCAACAGATTTTCTATTAGTGCTTTTTATTCATTGTGATTTTGATAAGAGTAATGTTTTTTATCCATGCCTTAAGATATCCGGCAACTGTAGCAATTTCTTCTCCCTGTATGTACATGACTTTTTACTGGTGTTTTCAAAGACAAGTTTAGCTTTTGTAGTTTTTTTTTTTTTTAAGATTTTAAGATAAATCATATATGCTCACAGGATTTCCTTCCATTCTGAAAGATAAAATCCCACCTGATTTTCACTTTTGTGAGCCAGACTTTAGGAGCGAATTTCATGACAGCTCCATTATGGTCAAGTTTAGATGGATCTGTGAGTTACTGCAGAGTTAAGTTGACTTTTGGCTCTTCAAATATTTCACAACGCATCCAGGTCAGTTTCATTAAGAACATGAAGAAATGATTTTCTTATTTATCCTCTAGGTCTACAATTTCCTCCTTCACATTTTGAAGCAGGCTGCTGTCCTCAGAATTAAAATGTCATAGAATTGTTGATTTTCCCCTGAGACTTACTTCCTACAGAATTCCCTCAGATCAATGACTTCACCAGCCAGCTTCTACCTATCTCCCAGCGCCTCCTTGAGTCTCATACAAAAATCAGTTATGAAAAGACTTGAGGCTCCATCGAGTTTCCATGCAGCCAGGCCAAGGCAACTGAGTAGCAGGAGAGATCCTTGAAAGGAGCAGCCTTCCTGCAGCGCCCATTTGCAGCCAAAGCCGCAGCTCTGCCTCAAAGCAGTGCAGCTCATCGGGTCTTGAGCTTACCTTTGGTCTCACAGTCCTGAAATGCGGATGCGCCGCTGTGCCGTGTTGTCAACCCTCCTCCGCAGGGAAAGCAGAACACCCGCCCAGCTTCCGGCTGGAATGTTCCAGTGGGGCATGGCAGACAGGGCTTGAAGCCATCAGGGGAGTGTTCGCCAGGTGAGCACTGATCTGGAGGAGGAAGGACACATGTGCCTTAACCCCTGCCTTAGGGCTGAAAGGAGCTTGCCCAAGGCCTGCAGCTTCACCATTCTCTTCCCCAGGGAAGGGTGGGCCCAGGGTTCAGAACCAAACACAGGCAACTCACAGGACTCACTGCATACGCTGCACCCTGTCAAACTGAAATAGACATTGGTAAACTCTGGTGCTGCTCAGATCCTCTGTGAGCTGCTAGGGATCTTAGGCTTTGTTGCAAGGCTGCCACAGGTGTGTCCAGCAATCCCTACTCATCTGTATGGTGTGATCACATAGTCATTCACTATCCCTTCTTTCCAGCTAAAGAGTCCATGAACTCCTCCAAAACTAAACAATCAACATGGAAACAGAGGTGCCAAAAATGTACTTACAGTTTTCTAACAACATTTTTAATCTTGATTTTTGGAATATCATAAACACTGATATTGCTGAATTACATGAAAACCTCAAGCACAATATAGACTTGTGCAAACTTACAAACCTAAACAGAACACACTCCTCAGACTCTAGCTAGAGAAATTCTCCTAACATTGCTCTGGCTCTGGGTCTCAGGTAGCATTATCTGTGCTCTGAATTGCTGTTTTCTGTATGGTATGTAGATACCATTAACCTAATTAGACTGAATTTACTTACACAAACAGTCTGATATTATGTAAGAAATTCAAGAATATTTAAGGGCACCACAAAAAAAAATTGTTTTTCAAACTTTTCACAAAACAACTAATTTCCATGCCAGTACTCAGTAACCACTCTGCTTTGGAAGGCACAAAATACTGCTGCAGTTCAGCTGTGCTGAAAAATGCTTTCCTTTTAAAGAGCTGTTACAATTATAAACTGTTAGTTTTAGTTTATAGCTCCACTAAATCACTCACTGAATAGCTGTTTTGTTAGGAAGTTAAATTGGCCTTGGCTTCATTTCAGGATATACGACTAACAACAAGCATGGCATTAACTACCGGTCATGATCAATGATGAAGAATTTAGTTTATGGCTGATACACTTGGTGGCATAGTGAGCATTCCTCTACAGCTTAAAAATAAAATAGAGATGGTTAAGCAATGCTCTGTAGTTCATCAATGAAACGGGGGAGGAGACACTCTCAGCTCTTGGTTCCGATTTGTCCACCACATATCACTTCTGCTCTCATAAGGAACCACATTCATTTGCCCTCTAGTTTTTCAAGTCTTTCTTATTTTATAAACATTACTACAGAACACTCATTTCTGTACTCTGTGCAGCTCAACAAACATGAATGGATTACAGCTTTCATTGCAACACTTCTAACAACGCAGGGAGAGAGCACTGTTCTCATTTCAGTGACAAGGAAAGACATCAAAGTTAACAAGGGTGTTTCTGAGGGGCGCCTACTGACTTCAGGACCCAGAGTTAATGAGAAGTCCAGTGCAAGTCTCTTTCCCCCAAGACACTTCATGGCTATTTGGCCAAGGTAAGCTCTGAGAGGCTTCACTAGAGGCTGCCTGCCCTCTGCTCCCTCCTCGTAAACTGCCTCCCTTCTAATCACACATTGACATTTGGAACCTTTGATGCCTATTTCTTCTTAAACAAAAGAAAGAAGGAAAAAAACCCCACAGCATGTAACTTCACATTGACACATGTAAAAACACAAATACCACCTTAAACAGTACTTTTTGTTAAATTTACATTATTTGTTCTAAATATTAAAATTACTCCAAGTGGTGCCTAAGCCTGAATGCTTCAGGTCCTTAAACTCACCACTTTCTCTACACGACTATAAAAAGACAAGCTTTTATAAGTGGCACAAGTGTCCAGACAGTTTGATGTGCAAATTTGTTTCCTGTGGATTGCTCCTAATTCCTCCCCATCTTCAATTCAGAGATCTTCCAAACAGCTCCTATAAACCCACTCCAGCACAAAGCAGAGGTGATGAGAAAGGCTTGATGCAGAAACTCACAGCACTTACCAGGGCCCAATTTACCATCACAGATCTAATTGACATTAAGCTCAATTATAGGAGCATTCATACAGAAACAGTACATGAACACAGAAATTGTGTCACAGAAATCCATAGGACTGTGCATGGAATTAAGATGACACAGATGATTCTCCTCTTAAGAAAACAAACAAACAAAAAGAATCCTCATCTAAGGTAGATTAAATTCTTGTTAGGACGTTTGTTTAAATAAAACTACCAAGTTTATGAGCCTCGTCTCACAAAAACAGAAACTGCACAATATCCTTCTGATACTGGATCAGAAGGATATACTGGATCAGAAGGATACTGTGCAGATGGGACATGCCCTCTCCAAAACAACAGCTAATGTCTTGCAAATAGCAACATTAAATTGGAGTTCCACTGGCTGGCTTTGCTCTTTTTCAGCAACCTGCTTGTTTTGCTCCACATGAACAAAAGAACCAATTGCCTTCAGTAGACTTCATTTCTGCAGCCACTTGCTTTGTCTATCTTCAATGCCCATTAAAACCCCAGTCTTGAATCTCATGCAGCTGTTTTAGGAGAAAAAAATATATATGTGAAAGCTTTTCTGATGCAAAAACACGAAAGAAAAGAAAGGGGTGGGGGGGAAGAAAGAGGGAGGCCCACAGGGAACCAGGATTAATAGTTACAAAGGCATTTAAAGGCTCTTCCCCTCTTTTCAACACATTAGCCTTTGAGCATTTGCTCCTATAGACAAATGCTGTAGTACTCAGGGGCTAAGAAGGTGAACCTCAAAGGAGGTCATGATCCACCATCTCACCATTTTCTTAAGAACCATGCCTGACTTTATAAGCAAAATCACAAACAAATGATGCAAACTTACTGAAGCAGCACCCTTGAAGTTATTGTTTTTTAGCAGTACACGCACTTCAGTCACATGAGATAGTAATGTATCTTAAGGATTTATGTCTGAAATCTCTAATTGTGAGAGCAAGCAGGTTAGCAGGCAGAATAGCCACGTTTCTGCTATTTTATAATACACTGGATGTGCACAGGCACCTACTTGATATATTCAAAAAGATGAACTGCCTTGGAAATGATGCCTAATCTGTTTCTGGTGCCTCTCTGGAGCTTTTATTCTGCACTGTGTCCCACTGTGGACAGTAAGAGTTAAAATAAAATAAACTGGGAGACCAACTGTAGTTTAGCTTAGTACTGCACTTGCAGGCTGATTATGTAAGAAAAAAAAAAGCTGCTAGAGCAGGCACTGTGCTTTCCTTCTTACACAGATGCATCTAATGTTTCAGACAGTGCTCTGCCAAGAGGAATCTGTCGCAGGAAGAGCACCAGGAGAGGAAGTGTCTGAATCAATGAAGTTATATCTAACCTTGTATCCAAGTATTTTGTTTTTATATATATGTGTATGCGTATGTGTGTATATATATACACACACACATACATANATATATATATATATATATATATATATATATAGAGAGAGAGAGAGAGAGAGAGAGAGAGAGAGAGAGAGAGAGAGAAAGATAGAGAGAGAGAGAGAGAGAGAATGAACTGAACCCTGTACTCTTACTATCTGCAGCATAGATGACTTGCAAGACCTTAAACTTATTTTGTTCCCTCACTGTTTCTCAGGCCGGACTAGGCAAAATCCTTTTCCAAAGTTCTCCATCCATCTTGAGATCAGACTGAATTCATCTGCTCACCTGATACCTCTTGCGATAGAGCCATCTTCTCCCTAGAATCATTACTATGCCTACATAAACAGGGGCTCAACCCTGTCCAGTTCTCAGCAGCTCTTCAAAACAATCAGATTCAACAAATTTACTCTCCCACCCACATCTATCTTCTTCCTCTTCTACTCTATTTCCATTCTATTCTCTTCTTCCTACTCTTATTTTTTAGCTACTTCTGATTGGCAGTGAAAGCACCAGCAGCAGCAACCACCTTGTGCTGCCTTTACCATACTGCTGAGACAGTTTTCCTGAGAAAATAAGGTTTACGTGATAACACTGCCTGCGAGTGCTTTGTGGCTTCTCGGCAGCTAGTGAACTTTGTCCGACTTCTGGCAATTTGACAAAGAAGGCAGAGAGGTTTAAAAGATAGTAAGTTTTTTATAAATTTCATCAATATATGTGTGGAACATGCAAATGAAGGACAGAGAATCTTGTAGTGTCCAAGGAAGAAAAAGGCTGAGGTGGAAGTTTCATGCTCATATGACATGAGGAGGATATGGTTTTGACAGAGGTTTCAAACATCACCAGCTCTTCTGTTACACAAATCCAAGTTTTTCAAGAATTATCAAAGCCAGACAGGAAAATCTATTCTGAGGCTGAATGGATTGCTGCTGGAAGATGTGCTAATTCAGTCTGACAAGCATTTTAAAGGCTTGCTGATTCACTAAAGCACTTACATGCTGCATACTCTCTGCAGCCTGAATTAGCCGTCATGGCTGTTAGAGCCCTGTTAAGATAACATCTGACCCTTCTCCTTAACTTTTGTGCTTTGGAAGCGTTTATCATGAGCTGCATTATGGTGGTGCTCTCCAGTGCCATGATAATTAAGATTTGCCCAGTGCTGGCCTATAAAACCCTCTATTCTCCATGATCTTATAACTCTGTCAGGAAAATTCTCCAGCACTTAAAGCTTAATCAACAAAGAGAATGCAACTAGCAAAACCTGCTCAGCCTTTTCTCTGGAACAAGGGAGAGCGAAAATGCTCACAAGGCCCAGAAACACAGTGTTACACTACATATTAAGTGTGGTCTTTCATAAATGACATTGGTAAACTTAAGGCAATTAATGTCTGATGTTAAACCTTTTCTACCTTGTAACTTACTGTGGGCTGTGCATCCTTTAGAAGAAAACACAAAGCATTGGGCTCTTGTTCTACTCTGTAATATGGCAATTACCAATAGTTAAAAAAAAAAAAAAAAATGATAGGGAAGGGCTGTTATCAGCACAAACAGCAAACCCTACAACTCCACACAACCATCCTCCCTCCCAGACAAGCTTCCCACTATCCCTTCACGTTCATCAGACCTGGGCAAAACCAACAAAACAGGTACAATGCTCTGTTCCTAATTTATGTTTACTCACCACATCTGTTACCCACATGCAACTGTCCTACGCCACATGATTCCTGTGGCTCCGAAAGCTTGAGAGATTTTCTTGCGACTTCATGGTCCATTCCGGAGACACGAACACGGAAGTGGTCCCTGCTGACCGTCTTCCGTAAGGTTCGGATGGTTTTACGGAACCTCTTTTCAGTCTTTTTTCGTGCACAGCGCACATCACACGTATCTGAAAAGCATCACAGGGGAAAGCTACAATAACTGACCATGCACAAAAGTCCACTCAGTTGAAAAGACCAGGTAGTACATATCACTGAGAAGGCAACTTCTGTGAATAAGTCTGACATCCTCAAGGACAATATCAGCAGCCCACAGAGAAGAGAGAAAAAAAAAATTAAACAACAACTCTTTAATCTACTCTTTAATCTACAGGCTTCTCTTTGATTTTAAAAACCATCCTTCATCCTTTTTGAAGCAGAAAAAAATAGTTTTCAAAACAGGAGATACTTTTATTATTATTTTGCATAAAGATAGAAATGAAAAATACAGAAATTAAGGAGCAAATGGTAAGAAGCTTCAAACTGCACCTTGGATTATTTTCCAACCAACCTGTCACCTCCTTATGGCTTGTTTCAAGCTCAAAGTCCGCAGTGATAAAAATTTCTCTAGTTGCTGGCAGTCTACTGAAGGGTCCGTGAACTTTCTTGCCAGAGCTGCATGTTAGGTTTACATAGCGGAAGCTCTCCATTACTGAATTATGTCTCTCTGTATGAACAAAATTAAAGGAAGCAAAAGCTTGGCCAGCTTATTATTGGACATGAACTCATGCTCAAAGTATATTTTATTTTAAAAATTTCAAGGGGAACAATGATTAACTCCAGATACTAGCAAACAAAAAATATGGACAGTTTCTAACTGGCATATCCTTATACAGGATCACTGCTAGGATCAGAGCTCAGCTGCAGTGCTCAGCCCTCTTTCCCTGGGTTTTGCTAGCAGGGTTCCAACAAACTGCCTTTGCTCTATGCAAAGCATCTTAAAACCACAACGCTGCCTGCACCAAGCAAGCCACTCGAGAGGAGAAGTTTTACACTCAGATGAAGCATGTGAAAAATGTGTTAGCTTATAATGGTGTGTCAACTAAGGGGTGCTTGCACGCATGGGGCATTAGGAGACTATTGTCAAGGTCTATATGAGGAAACAAGGTGTAACTAATGAAAGCCTCCCAAATAAGTTTTGGTTTGGAACACATATTCCTTACCGAGCATCTAGCGTTATTCACTCCTGTTAGTCTTTTAAGGACAAAGCAAATGATGTACTGATTCAACTTATTATTTAGGTTTTTTTGATTATTTAGGGTTGTTTTTTGGTTTTATTTTAACATGTGGGCTTCTCCTCTGCTGACTTTTTAAGTTCCCAGACTATACTTTCTGCCTTGAAACAGATGGAAGAGCTGACCTCACTGTGTCCATCTGGGGCTTCTGAAGTATAGGAGAAAAAGAAGAATGATACTTTGGCACCTGAGTCAGAATAAGAGGCCAGGGTCAGCTCCTCTGAGGCATCAGACAGCAAGGAAGAGGGAGAAAAAGAAAAGGAAAGAAAGAAGGGGTACAGAGGGAAAAGAAACTAATCAAAAGCATGGCTGGTTTTACTCAGAACACACTTTACTGGAAATAGTTCAAACAAAAAAGGAGGAGGACTTTCCTAGCAAGAACTCCCTATATAAACAACCTTTATGGTTGCCACAGGGAAATCCTGTCATCCCAAACTATTGCTGTAATTGTGGCTGGAAAGGAGCATGATTGATGAGGTCAGCAAAGAGCAAAAACGTTGCAGTCCCCCTAATGCTTTTCCTATAGTGCATCTCCTACTAGTAACGCACTTGACCCTAAGCTATGACTCTGACCTTCTTACCTGCATTTTTATGCTCATACCTGGTATCATCTGTTCCAGACCTTCTTGAAACATCTCAGTCTTTTTCAAACTACATTTTCCTTCAGTTAACTTAAAGGTTACGCTTATCTTGATGGCTGAGGTATCTTCAGGAAGAAATAATGGCATGTTATTATCAAAAATTACTGGAAACTTTGGATAAGTCTATTGTCACATCAGAATGATGACTTAAAAAATGCTGATATAAAGTGAAAAGTGGTCATCACAGGAGACTAAAGAGATGCCAGCCTCTTTCTGTTGTGAAGCTGGTTCAGAACTGGAATTGGAGGAAAGTGTTTTGTTTTTTACAATGAGATCAAGTCCAGGTCTGCTACTAGATAAATCACACAAAGATTGGTTGAAATCAAAGGAAATACTTTAATTTGTTTAAAAACTGGCTTATTTTCATATAAAATAGAAACTTTTATCCATCTAGCTTCAAATGCCTTCTAAACTTTGCTGTCCAATATCTCAACCTCTCTATATAACACACACATTGTTTGTTGCCAGCTGTACAATTTGGGTATCTAAAAACAAGTATGACACTCCAAGGCTCAGCTGTTCATTTCACTACTGATCCTTTTCACCTTTCTTGATTTTAAATCTTAGTTTAGGTGATGCTGATGAAGCACTACAGGGAACATCAGAATTTCCTGCTGTAATCACAAAGCATATTCACTTACTTACAAAAGAAGAGGAAGAAGAACCGAGTGAGCAACACAGAAAGGAAAAACAGTCAGAAAGTTACAGTACACCCCTATCAGTTGTCTATTGAAATAAATTAGACAAATTGTGCAACAGGTAAATCAGTAATTACCCAGCCAAGTGGATGCATTTGTATTTTGCTGCTTTTTCTTAAGCTGAGAAGAGCTGCCACAGGTAAGGGTGTAGGCATCCTGTGTTCCTAACAGACAGACCATACACACAGTAAAGACAGAGGCATCATGCAGAGAGTGTGATACACAAGACTTTAAATTTGCTGATCTGATTCATCCTCTCCAGTTATGCTACCCATCAAATACTAAAAATTAGTTTGCACCTCACCACGCCACAGAAGGGCTCAGGTAGGAAAGCAGCCCGTGTCCCACAGCGAGTGTGCAAGGCCGTGTGCCGGCTCTGGCCCACGCAGGTCTGGAATGCCTTTCTGCCACTCAGCGGCGACACTCAGGCCCAACTATGGAATGGCCCAGGAAGCACAGAGAATCCTGTCCCGTCTCTCCAGTTATCAGGAGAAGGGAATCTGAGGGCAAGTGGTTATAAAAGACAGAGAAAGGGGGGCTTCTGGCGACACCGACAGAGATATAGCGCTTCATGTACGGTGAAAGAGGAAAGGTCCCTGTTGATCGACTACTACTTGAAGCTTCCAAGGAGGTCAGGAGGTTTGCTACTCTTATGCTCTCTACACAATCACATGCTGGATTTTGTTCTTCTTGACTTACCAGTAACTACCCGGACATCCGACGAACAGCTTAAGAAGCATCTATCGCTCCCACCACTCTTAATGCAGTGCAGCAATACTTTGGATGGCATATTACCAGGCAGGGGCTCCTTTATCTCTAAACAGGATAAAACAAACACTAACGGGAAAAGTAAAACATGTGCATACACTCTACTAAGAAACAGGTGTGCAGCTGCTGATATAGCTAGAATCAGAGAGAACCCATGCAATTCTGCATAGAATAAATTCTGTATGGAGAAAGTAGGGAACGCAGAACAGAAATCACAGGAGGGCCACACAACCTAGGCCATTTTCTTTCAGGTAAAGTTATCATGAGCAAATTTTCTCATGCAGGGAAACAAAAGAAAATAGAAAGAGGAGCTAGATAAAAAGCACAGGAAAGAAAGCATCAAAAACCCTCAAAGTATCTCCTGTTTTTTTTTTCTTTTGCTTTGTTTGCTTGTTTCTTACCAGTTTCAAATTCAGTATCATCATGCCTCATAAAACAGTAAAGCAGAATACAGGGAATGATGATCCATGCCACTTCACTGGAGAGATCAAGATTTTCAGATTTGACCATAACTGCACAGCTGTCAGACACATCAGAAGTAGAAATATATACTTGCTATGCACCTTACCAACACAATCCTTTTTATTCCAGTGTAATTTGTAGTTAGAGTGACACAGGCATTCATAGTCTCCCGCAGTATTAACACATATCTGTTGACAACCACCGTTGTTGATGCTACATTCATTAATATCTATAGAGGAAAGATAAAAATACTCTTTAAAAAATAATTCTTGCCGAAGTTCTGCATTCCAATAAAGACCACAAGATAACCATGTGCACAAATGTTGTTTGATGTAATCTGATAAAGATTTGGGGAATTCCATCTGGAATTCCACCTTGAAATAGTTATGCTTTCCTGGAAATTCTTTGCTAAATGTCAAAAGAGCTCAAATGTTGCGGGAATGGAGATGGTAGTAGCAGAAACTGCAACACGCTAAATTCCTTTCCTGAAATCTTGCTTGCTGATACAGAATATACCTGACATGATGCCACCCCAAACTCTGCGACAACAGAAAAACAGGCAGTTCCCTCCTTTACTACCTCTAAGAAGCCTTTGGGGCCTCTGCCTGAATTTCTGGTTTTAAAGGCTTGTAAGCAGAAGCATAAAGGCCATCTGGGAGCCAGGCCCTAGTGGTACCACTGGGGTCGATGCTGTTCAGAGTCTTCAGCAACATCTACCTAATAGAATAGAGTGCACTCTCAAGAAGTCTGCTCTGCCAGCACGGCCTAGAGCATCTTTTTCACTCACCTCCACAATGTGTGAAGCCATAGAGGGCATATCCTTTGTTGCAAGTACATTCAAAGGTGCCTGGATGATTGATGCATGTGTGGTCACATGTCCGCTCAAAAGAACATTCATCAATGTCTGCAAGTTTTAAAGGGACACATTAGTATCTTGGGGGCTGTCAAGGCAGGACTTCCCAGCTAAAGACAGCACTTTCCAGCTAGCTGGATGCAGAAATGTGCAGTTTTATGTAAACCTAGCAAATAGTCTAGCATAATGAAATAACTTTTAAGAAAAGATTTAGCTTGCCAAACAAACTTTTTTTTTTGGCAAGCCTGAAAATCAATGTGATATTTTTAACGATTACATTTAAAATAAATTATCTCTCTCCTATGAGGAAAAAATGTGTCATCAGAAAGTCATTTCTTAAAACAATATCTAGGTAATCTCTGCAGGAAATAGATTTACAAAACAACAAAAACAACCAACTAAACAAACAAAAACCCCATATCTTCATTTTTTTGTCCATTAAAAACACAGTGCCAAATTTCTAACCCAACAATAATATGCAGTGCCTGATGCAAGTCTGCTGAAAAGCACTCATTCCTGAGATACACCTAAAAACAGAGTTTCACCAGTAAATGTCAGCTGATTGTCTAGCAGATTCAATTGCCCAAATGACTGACCAGCTATCTGTTGTTATATACTAGAGCTCTGACAAAACCACAAAGATCACTTTGATAATTAATGTACTTCAACAGCCTAAACAAGTTTGCTCACTCTATACGTACAAATCATGATACGGAAAACGAAATATGCTTTGTAAGCCTCATGGGGAAATCCATGACATTCTTAAATATCAAATGTTTCTGCAGTGTTTATGGAATAGTGAATCTAGTCCATCTAGTCCACAGGCCTGTGATTTATGAAATCACATTATATGCACATATAAAAAATATATACATAATATATATTTTAATAATAAATATACATCTTTTAAATGTCCCATTAAAAAAGCAATTTCATTGAAAATGGTGAACTAGTCAATAAGACAGAGAGATAATGTTGCTATTTCTCCCTGTAAGTTATTTTAGGATCATTAATAGATGGAAAAAATAGGTCATCCTCTTAAAGAACTTTCTAATACGATGCTATCCGTATTGCCTCCAGATAATAGTTCACTGTGTCAATGAAACATACATCATACCATAGTGTCAAGCCAACCTAATTTACTCTGCAGCTGCTTAAAAAGAAAAAAAAAACACGCACTGAAATTATTCTGGAGTCCATTATCACTTCATCATTGTAGTAGGTATCCAAGCCAAGCTGATCTGTGCTACTTTTATTGCTTCCCCAGTGTACATACCTTGACAAGATTTCTCATCTGTTAATAATTTAAATCCTTTTCTGCAGCTGCAATCAAAACTGCCAACTGTGTTTTTACAGAAATGATCGCAGCCTCCATTATTGGACTGGCATTCGTCAATATCTGTAACAAAAGAAGCATTTCAGCAAGTTGACAGAGGACATTCAGGATAGTTGTACTGCCGGATTCAGAAGACTGTCACGTCCAATTGGTTGCAGAAATGAGACCTAGCAAGACAACTAGGAAGTTCAGATCCAGCTCCAAGCATGACCTCGCCCATTCAGCCCCTGACAGTGCTATTTGCTTTCCTTTAACATATTGCAGTCAATTACATTTGGGCAAATGTATTCATAGAAGAACACCTCCCTAAATTCTGTTTGGAAATATGTCAACATCCAACAAATCAGGCATGGAGATTCCAATCTTTTTTGCCTGGCAGAACAGCCTAACATCTAATTATTTGAAAACATGCTAACATATCACCTCAAAGTCCCTTTGCTCATTTCCAATTCTCTAATTATTCTTAGAGCTGCTTAGACCAGCATAGATAATTCCACTCACACTTCCATGTTTGCCCTCTCATGTTCACTTACAAACTTTTGTAGTACTCAGCTGCCTCTGGGAAGTATAAAGACTGTGGGACTGTATGCCTCTAAAACCATATATGCCTACATCTCCCAACACTCACCTCTGCCACATGCCGCCCTCTTACCATCTCCCCAAAATGAGGCCACAGCGGGGAAACGGGAAGGGGAAGAATAGCAGAGATGCTCTGCATAGGATGCATTTGACACAGCAGAAGGTCCTTGCAAGGAAATGGTGCAGTTTGACCTGGTTGCAGTGTACTCTCATATCTCATGACCCACCCCAGCTTTCCTCAGGGCACTGGTGATAAATGCACTTACAGCAAGGTGTTGCTATGCGCTTGTCCGTAAGCACAAAACTCACCTTTACATGTCTTCCCATCAAACTGGAGGGCGAATCCAACAGGACAGCTGCAGTGAACGCCAGTTGATGTATCTTTACAAGTACGATCACAGCCACCATTATTTACTGCACACGTTTCTAACAGACAAAATATGGCTAAAGTTTGCTCAGGAATATTATAAGAGAAACAAGAAATATCATATGATACAAGGCAGGCTTCCAGGCATAATGGTATTTGGCCACACTTAGCCTAGCACACACGAGCAAATACTAAATACATGCGTTGGCAAAATCCGTCCCTCAGCTATTCCCATTTTTTGTGGGAACTCCACAAGCTTGCACATTCTTTCTGGATACTCTTGTCCTTAAATGCAAATTAAACTCCCACCTCCCTGATGATGAACATTAGTCTATCCTCTTAGGCTCAATCCTGGTCTATTCTTCTGACACTTCCTACCAGTTCTTTGACAGCTGGTTACACTCAGCATTATTAAACCAGGTATCTGAAATTCTTTTCTGCCCACCATTGCACGCATTGTGCTCTCACTGAAGGTCACATCCATATGTGATCATCCTTCAGGCTTGTAGTTCATCTTAAAATCAAAGATTTTTCCTGTACACAAACTGTGTCTAAATCCTGCCAACCCCCTCCAGGGAACCCTAAAATGCAGCCCTTCCTCTCCAACTGAATAGAAATATCTCACACTTTGGCATTCATCCTCTTGTTCCTCAGTCAGTCTAACAACCATTTCGCTGGTTGGACAAATACAACTTTATCTAGTACATATTGAATCTAAAAGCTGCTATCAAGTTAAAGATTTTTTTAAAAATTCTTTCTTTGTACTTCTCTTCTGTCCACTTGTTCTCTGCTGCATCAAGCATATGCTACTTATTCTCAAGTTCTGAGACTTACAGATTTATTCCATCTTTTCTCTATCATCTCATGTTCAATATTGGGAGACTGCATCCAACGTTTTTTTTTAGCCACAAAAACTTAATGCTCTTGAAAATGAGAGTGGTGGTTTAGGCGTGTAAATACAGATTCAGCAACCTGGTGCTAGGCCCGTTCTTTTGGCATTCTCTTCCTTAGCCTCCATGCTCTCTGCCCCTCTTGCAGTAAGCACAGTAAGTTGCCCTGAATAAGTGCTTCTGAGAGAAAAATACCCACTGATCCAGTTGCCCTGAGACCACAGCCACCTGTTTCGCATGCCACTGTTTTCCCAGCAGCAACAGACCCTGGCATTCTGGGCCAGATATGAAATGTCCAGTGAGCAGTGAAATGGCCATTTATCCTAACATGCCTTCCCAGATAGAGCCAGTCACTGTTCTCCTCCTCCATGCAAAAGTAAAATTTCAGCTGAAGAAAAGCAGCTAAAATCCTGCATCCCTCACCATCACTTGGTCAATGCAGGAGTTCACAGGGGATGCTAGTGCATTCCCCAGAAACACATAGTACTTTGAAAGCAAGTTCATAGCATTTTGTATTGACAGCCACAACGACTAATACAGCTTCTTAGACATTTTAGAATAACATTTTTTCTTTAAAAGGAAGTGGTGCACCTCCCAGGCAGAATTCAGTCCAGAGCCCCACTGACCTACATTAAAGAGCAATTATTCAATATAGAAGGTTTTAGCAAACAGCAAAGTTATTTCAGATAGGCACTTTTACCCATGAGCAATCGTCGCTTTACCCTCTTGTCCACATCAGCTCCTGCTGTAGTGTTACCCTCAGAAATTTCAGGGGCAGCCTCCTCCCTCTCTGTAAAAAAGCCAGAAGGAGCGAATGGGTAAAGGTGCCCCAAGAAACCTCATCTAATATCCATGGAAGACAAAGGAGATGGGAGAAGAAGGAGCATAAAAACCCTTCAGTCAAAACCATGAGAACATTTTGCTTTCATTTGCTTCTTAATGACTTATGTGTTTTCCCCAGTATTCTTAAGCTTGACAAGCAGAAAATATATTCCAGATGCGGTGAAGAGTAGCAAGTTAAAAGAACACTCATGAATTGCTATGTCAGAGCACAGTCTTTATCTAGCACAGACTAATGCAAGGACTAGCCCGTTATGCCTTAGCATTGAGTTCCATCAGCAGGCAACATACTCTTGCAGAGACTGGAATACCTGTAAGTCTTAAGTCTTTTCTTAAGTTCTGATTTTATTACAAGCACTGCTTGGTTACACGCTCTGGCCTGTGTTATAGAAGGAACTAATTCTAAAGTATCCTAGAGGAGAAGGGAATCTTCTCTGACTATTGACAGGTCTGTTAGTGATTCAGAGAGACCAGCTCTAATTACAGGCAACAGTATCACTTGGTAGACTTTGACAAAGAAATATTTTTCCTTCAAGGCCTCAGCACAGCTCAAGCAGAGAGCAGCTCCTAAGGGCAGCCTGGGACTGCCCTAGTGTAAAAGTATCATCTCACATTAACACAACTAGCTGACCCCTGCTGCAAGTCTTTTTTAATATCCTTGTTCTCTTTTGCATGCTCCAGACTGGTCCATCCAGTCATCAAAACAGTTCCTACCACCTTAATTGCTGGAAATGGTGACAGGAGCTAAACAACACTTTTGGTTCCCTCAGCTCAGAGGGCACAAACAGCATGACAAGAGTCACCTTCCTTTTACACTGACATCCTGTAGCAAGCACAGATTGCTGGGACCCAGTGATCTCACTTGTGCCCAAGTAGGTTTCTTAATCCCAAGTTCCTTAATGCTTTCTGCCAATACTATTTATTTGGAGAAGCTTCTATTGTGCAAACACAGCAACACTCTAGTCATCAACAGAAAAGCCCTTCTTTCCACTGTATACTGACCCAGGCAGGTTTTCCCGTCCACATGCATGATGTATTTGGGGTGGCATCCGCAAACAGGCCCATTATCAGCATCATCACATGTATGTTGACAGCCACCATTTCCATGATTACATGTTACTAGGAAAAAATACATATTATATCACACAAGTACTTCCAGCATCTTTGAATGACCATGTCCAAACTAGTCCATGTTTGGCCACTCTAACATGCCTCTCTCTCAAGGGCTCTATGGGACTGAAACAGTGCAGAACTCTCTGCACTGCCGAATCAGGAATCATGGTGCAGCTCCCAAATTACAGATGCTTTTGCAACCATCAGATTGGAGCATTAGTATTCTGCATAGTCACTGGTTATGGTTTAATTCAAATGTACACTATTCAGGTATCCTCCAAGTTTAACTATGACATACCAAATCCCATAGCACTGCAAAGAGAACACTGTTTGTTCAGTTTAGGAAACTATAAGAATACGCAGAATGTTACATACAAATACAGCTCCTCTGGTTCTTGGACAGCTCAAATCCCGGTCGGCACTCACAGGCAACCCCTCCTTTGGGCGTTTCTCTGCAGATGTGGGCACAGCCATGATCTTTGTTCATGCAGCTCATACCTTCTACAAAACAGGACAAGCACAAGACCATCTGCATCTTCAGCATCTCTGTGTGTAGGTAGTAGCCAGATAAAAACATCAGTACCATATTCACACATCAAACAATGATGAGACAAAAAGCATCAGCTCAGAGACATGTAACATGGAAAGCCAATCCTGCAAACCCAATACCCTCCCCAGCCTCATGGGGGGGTGGGTCTTTTATTTTCCCATGTGCTTTGATTGCAGAGTCGAAATGAAGCATCCCTAAATTTGTACAGCACCTGCATTCTCATCTGTTTTTCTCATTCAATAATCTCAATATTTATAAAACCTCCTGATTCCTTTTATGATAACTGCAAGATGGCAGGCAGCTGGCAAGATCTTAAAGGAGCTACTACCCAGCATGAGATGCCTACAACAGAGACTACGAAATCACCCCCATTTCAATTATTGGAGCTACAGAGCAGATGCCCCAACAGTGACCAAATAACTGGACAGACATGCAGGTGGTACCTATGTTGCATCAGATTTATGTCTCTTTTGTTTGTACCGCTACATTTTCTTTTTTTTTCCCTCTCTTCCGCTTTCCACAAATACCTTTCAAAATAATCCTACTGGGAGTTATCAGACATTTCTGTATTTCTGCATGCTTCCCTAGCTAGATAGAATGCAGTGCAAACTTGGGCAGTACAGACACCCTCAGATATATTGAGGGCAAACCTTTACCATTAAATGTACCAAGACTAACATTTGGCTTTTACAAGACAACATGTTACACCAAGACATTCTTTCTTCTTGGCAAGAACACTGGATGTGAGCAGACTCAAACGTGCTGTACTTAGGCTATGAGGGTTCAACCCATGTAAGGTCTGATACTGCCTTAACTCAATTAACTTTCACTCAGTTGGGCAGAAGCAGGATCAGATGGAGAATGAATAGAATGACCACGCTGCTAACAAGGGACCACACGAACAATTTCACATCCTACATGTTTTTAAAAACATGCATAGCCCCATTTGCAGCCCTATTACTAACCGAAACAAAATGCTGTTTTGGTAAGTAGAGGTCAGCTCCTCACCATTATTACGTGACACGTAGGCTCGGCCCTTGCTCTGCGCACAGCTATTCTCACCGTCCCAAGCACGGGCTGCAACAGCATTCTCCCCATTAAGGGAACCTTAAGTAACAAAGGAATGGAAGTTGCAGAGCCCAGATTATTCTGCTCTAGTGGCTTTTTGATTTCTTTCCCACAGTGGGAACTCTGTCGAAGGCTCACAAGACAATGACACTTGAAATCCCGCAGCACACAGGCACAGCCCAAGAAGCCCACATGAAAGCTGGAGGCCATTATCGTGCTGTCAGTCAAAGAACAGGGCAAGCCATAAAGATCACAAATTAGCCTTATTAACTCCTGTGTTTTTGTGACATTTCTGCCTCAAACATGCAATACGATCTGGTCTGTTAATTCAGAGGTGTTGGGAAGTATTAAGAGAATTAGCAGCTTAGTTTCTGTTAACAAAGTTTTTTTTTTTGTCTTTGTTGAGCTACCAACTAAGTGGGTACTTTGGTAAAGTTCACTGACACCACACAAATGGTTCAAATGCTGAATTGGGGATTGTTCAGTTTTGAATGAGCAAGATTCAAACACTGCTCCACAGAAAGCTACAAATCCACTTTCAAAAATAGGGCCCATTGTAATAATAACATACACATTGCATTACAAGATACATGATGGAAAGCACCAAAGTCTAGCTGACCAAAGAGAGAGCATTTGACAGAAGAGAGAGGCATTGCAGGTTCTAACATTTCCTGAGAAGCTGCTGCCTGTTTCTAAAGATGAGAGAAGATTGTTTTATCTCTTTCAGCCTCATTTTATAAGTTTGCTTTGCAGAAATGTCAGTGCAACTGTAAATGCTGCATGGCTGCATGGACACAGAGTCTCCCAGGTCACACTGTTCCAGTGGCAGATTATGGTCCTGACCCAAACCACAAGTAATGTTTTTTGGAAGCCACCAGGCACACAACTTCTCACGCTGGAGATCCTGCTCTGCTGACACACAAGTCCCTTGAAAAGGACAAGTCTCTTGATGCAGTTTTCCTGGTCAAGAGAGGAGAGTGCAGATGCTGCCTGGCCTAGCAATCCACTGAGAACATTAAGGGTCCAGTTAGGGTACCTCTGGACAGGCGCTCAATAGGACAGAGGATGAGAATGCAGGAGCTACCAGAGACTCAGAGGCAGCCCCTGCCAGCACCACGTCAAGGGGAACACAGTAAAGCCAGGCATCGCAGAAGCACTGTAGCCTTTTTGCATGCTCTCTATAGCCCCTGCAACATTTTTTGCAAAAAGCTTTCTGACTACCACAGTTCATCACAGACACAAGGAGTTCAAGAGCAACAGCTGAGAGGGTGCCCTGTGTTTCAGTCTGTGCAGTGATTTCAAATGAGGCCTTCATTTTGCAGGTCCAAATCACTCCCACAGCCGCAGTCCAAAAAGTAAATAGCTATAACCCTGTGACATTTACCATGAGAGAGCAGCAAGATTTGTCATGAATAGCAATAGCAGCCGCAAGACATGGTGCATATTTAATAGTGAAAACTCCCATGTGTTCTTTTAAATTTTCATACTTTCTAACAGGCAGCGAGTTAAATAAACATGGAAATAAGCTGCACGTGCACAGCTGACCTGCCAGCCAGAACAGCAGCCTCCCAAAATAAATCCTCAGATGTATAAATGAAGAAAAGTTAACAGAGACCAGGCAGACAAGGAAAAGTTAGGACTGTGCACAAGACACCAAGCCATGGAGTTCATGGGGTCCAAGCACATGAACTCTAGGCAGAACCATCAAACCTTCTTCAATCATCTCTATGTTATTGACCAACACAATCATATTAAGATCAACCTTAATTATTAAACTCACCTCTAATAGCTACCTGACCTTGAGTCCCCTGCCACAGACCTGAAATGGGTGACCATGAACCCAGAGGATACAAGAAAATGGACTTGGAAAGGTAGGTGAGTCCGAGATGTGTGACACCAGCCACCAGTACAAATACAGTTGCCTCAAGCCTCCACATTTTTTCTGTCTCAGCTCTGGCTCTGTAGGTGAAGACTAATATTTCAGACCACTAGGAAGGACCTTGCAAGCATTAACACGTGCCCTCTCAACACACTTGGGAGCTCAACCTGGGAGTGAATGATGAGCGAGTTGAGAGCTTGTGGGTAAGGGTTAAAGGGCAGGCTAATGTGGGAGACACTGTGGTGGGTGTCTGCTGGCCAGGACGAGTAAGTTTATGAGGCCTTCTATAATCAGCTGGATGTTGCCTCACGGTCACAAGCCCTGGTTCTCATGGGGGACTTCAACTTCCCCGACATCAACTGGAAGGACAATACAGCCAGGTACAAACAGTCCTGGAGGTTCCTGCAGAGTGTTGATGATAATCTTTTGATGCAGGTTGTGGTGGAGCCAACAAGGAAAGGTGGGCTACTGGACCTCATGCTAACAAATAGAGAGGGACTTGTAGGAGATGTGAGGGTGGGGGGGTAGCCTCGGCTGCAGTGACCATGAGCTGGTGGCCTTCAGGATCCGACGAGGAGGAGGCAGGGCTGTGAGTAGCCTTGCAACCATGGACTTCAGGAGGGCCAACTTTAGCCTCTTCAGAGACCTTCTCAGAAGAATCCCATGGACTAGAGCTCTAGAAGGAAACAGGGTCCAAGAAAGCTGGCTAGTTTTCAAGTGTCACTTCCTCCACGCCCAGCAACAGTGCATCCCTGTGCGTAAGAAGTCAGGCAGAGGGGGCAGGAGACCTGTGTGGATGAGCAAGGAGCTGGTGGCAATGCTCAGGCAGAAGGCGGCGGTATACAGAAAGTGGAAAAAAGGACAGGCCCCCTGGGAGAAATACAGGAGCGTAGTCAGGGAATGCAGAGATGTGACAAGGAAAGCTAAGGCGCGTTTGAAACACAATCTGGCAAGGGATGTTAAAAATAACAAGAAAAACTTCTTCAAATATATAAACAGCAAAAGGAAGATCAGGGGAAATGTGGGTCCGCTGGTGAACAGGATGGGCACCCTGGTTACGAATAACACAGAAAAAGCAGAGTTGCTGAATGCCTTCTTTGCTTCGGTGTTTACCAAGGGCAGCCCTTTAGAGTCCCAGGCCCTAGAGATAAGAGAAGCCTGGGAAGAGGAACACTTGCCCTGGGTAGAGAAAGACTGGGTGAGAGATCACCCAAGGAAACTCGATACCCACAGATCCATGGGCCCTGATGGGACGCACCCCAGAGTGCTGCGTGAGCTGGCGGATGTCATAGCTAAGCTGCTCTCCATCATCCTGGAAAGATCCTGGAGAACAGGAGAGGTGCCAGAGGACAGGAAGAAGGCCAATGTCACACCAGTCTTCAAAAAAGGCAAGAAGGAGGATCCGGGCAACTACAGGCCAGTGAGCCTCACCTCCGTCCCTGGAAAAGTGATGCCGTTGTCTCCAGGCACGGAGCACAAGAAGGTGCTCAGGACTAGTCAGCATGAATTCACCAAGGAGATATCATCCTTGACTAACCTGATAGCCTTCTATGATGGGATTACCAGCTGGATAGATGAGGGGAGAGCAGTGGATGTCATCTACCTCGACTTCATCAAGGCTTTTGACACCATCTCTCACAACATCCTCCTGGACAAGCTCCGGAGGTGTGGGATGGATGAGTCGACGGTGAGGTGGATTGGGAATTGATTGGATGGCAGAGCTCATAGGGTGATAATCAGCGGTGGAGGCCTGTGGTTAGCGGCGTCCCCTAGGGGTCAGTCCTTGGTCCAGTCCTGTTCAATTTATTCATCAATGACCTGGATGAAGGCACAGAGTGCTCCCTCAGCAAGTTTGCAGATGATACGAAGTTGGGAGGAGTAGCTGACACCACAGAGGGCTCATGAAATTCAACAAGGCCAAGTGCATGGTCCTGCACCTGGGGAAAAATAACCCCAGACACCAGTACAGGCTGGGGACCGACCTGCTGGAGAGCAGCTCTGCAGAGAAGGACCTGGGCGTCATGGTGGACAACAAGCTTACCATGAGGCAGCAGTGTTCCCTCGTGGCCAAGAAGGCCAATGGCATCCTGGGGTGCATTAAGAGGAGCGTCTCCAGCAGGTCGAGGGAGGTGATCTTACCCCTCTACTCAGCCCTGGTGAGGCCGCATCTGGAGCACTGTGTCCAGTTCTGGGCCCCCCAGTACAAGAGGGATGTGGAGCTGCTGGAGAGAGTCCAGTGGAGGGCCACAAGGATGATCAGGGGCCTGGAACATCTGCCCTGTGAGGAGAGGCTGAGGGAGCTGGGGCTGTTCAGTCTGGAGAAGAGAAGGCTGAGAGGGGATCTAATCAGTGTCTGTAAATACCTCAAGGGAGGTAGTGAGGAGGATGGGGCTGGCCTCTTTTCAGTGGTGGCCACCGATAGAACTAGAGGAAACGGCCAGAAACAAAAGCATCAAACGTTCCACAGGAACTTAAGGAAATATTTCTTGACAGTGAGGGTTACAGAGCCCTGGAACAGGCTGCTCAGAGAGGTTGTGGAGTCTCCTTCTCTGGAGATCTTCAAGACTCACTTGGATGCGGTCCTGTGCCATGCGCTCCAGATGGCCCTGCGTGTGCAGGGGGTTGGACTAGATGAGCTCTAGAGGTCCCTTCCAACCTTAGGCATTCTACAATTCTATGATTCTATAAGGAAGGACATATTCCCTTATACTACAGATAACAAGTGTAACTGTAGAGATGGGTTGGATGTAGGTGCCAAATGCAGTTTAAATCAATGCTGTGAGGTCAGCAAAAGAGGACTAATAAAGGCTGTACTTTATGAGAAGGGCTTATACACTGCAGAAGGAGGAGGAGACCTAGAGATGAGCTAGAGAGCTAGACCAAAGTGAGAGAAGAGACAGAGCAACGAGATTTGGCTTAAAACAGACCTGTCTAACCAAGAGAAGAAAAGAAAAGGAGTCCAGCTGAGTGTGAGAAGAGTCATGGAAAAAGAACAGGAACAAAGCAAGGACCTTAAAAATAAAAGCAATGCTTCTGTGTTTTGGTATCAAGACAGACTCTCCCCCCCCCCCCAAAAATACTTTTTTTATATACTTCTTAGAAGAATACGCATTTTATTTCCCTCTTGCTTTTATTTATCAAAAAAAATGTCTAAATCAAAGGGATAAAACTCTTTTTTGCTCAAAAGTGGAACACAGGTAGAAGTACAAATGGATAATTTGGAAAACAAAAAGCAAATCAAGGAAATTCTTCTCAAGTGAGAAGAGAGACTACAGTGTACTTAAGAAGAGGCAAAGAAAAAAGAAAAATTGAAAGATTTCCTCTCATGGCATCAGACAAGACAAAGAGTTCAAGCAACCAACTTTTATTCTTAGAATCATCATCTACAAATGCACATAAACAAACTCTGCTGCTAAGGAGGAAGCATGAAAGGGAAAAGCATTGCTCTACCACTGCAGCCTGCTCACTTATTGCCTCTCCTGCCTCAGGTCCCGCAGTATCAACCTGGCCTGAGAGATCATGAAGTGTCAGAGCAGGTCTTCAGGCAATCAAACCCAGTACCAGAGAGGCCAAGAATTCAAATTCTTAATTCAAAGAAAAGATCAATTCAAACACGTCAGATGACAGCCACTTCAGCACACTCATCTCTGGATGGCCATATATGTCTCTAAATGCTGATCTTTTTACCATGGGGATTTTTAAAATAAGATTTGTTTATTCATGCTCAGATTCCTCTTATAGCCATGCCAGTGATAAGCCTTAAAGAAAACTTTTCAGCTATAAATACTTCTTCGTATCATACTCGCCATATAGTTCAATGGACAACTCCCTGATCTGAGCAACCACTTTAAAGCATTCCCTAAGGGCCTCAAAAATAATTTTTTTCAACCCAATATCTAATTAGGCTTCCAAAGCTCTCTGATCTCTCAAAGGTTGCTTCATAAAGGCTTCACTCAAAACAAAGAACCAGATTTGAATACCCTTGGGGCTGACATATAATAAATCTCCTTACTGAAACCTAAATGGAGTACAGGGAGTCTAAAAGGTACCTGAAAGTACAGAAGGTTATTTCCCTGTCACTGAAGTCAATGGAAACAGTCAGAACTCACTCTGTTGCCATTCTCTGAACCAGAAGTTAGCCCAGCTACACAACAGAGCACATGAGTACACTGGGAGCACAGCAGTGCAGCTGTTAACAAAAGCACAACACTACAGACATTAGGGTGGGATCAAAGGGGCAGGAGGGATGTGAAGAGTTTTTCAAGTCACTTAGAAGATACAGACACATAGTTGCTTTTAAGATGAGGGAAAACTTCAATACCTCTCCCCATCTGTGAGCAACCCAAACTAAAAATACTTTTGAAGGTGCTTTAGAGATTTTAAAAGATTCTGTGGGGAAAAAAAAAAAAAAATGCTTTGTGCCTGGAAGAAAGTAGCCCATACCTTCTGAGCGGTGAATGCAGGTGTGCTGGTTGTCGCTGAGGAAGAACCCTTCCTTGCAGCGGCATTCATAGCTCCCCACGGTGTTGACACAAACATGCTGGCAACCCCCGTTGTTGAACATGCATTCATCTGTATCTGAGAGAGAGATGGAGAGAGAGAGAGAGAGATCAGCTTTGTATCTGCCCCATCACAATGGAAGCCACCACCAATAAATTAACACCAAGCCTTCATACTAGCAGAGGTTGCACAACATGTAGAAAAGAGAGAGACTTGCTCCGCATGTAGCTAGCCTGACAGCCCAGATATCCCCCCCCCTTTTTTTTAAACACCTTTGGAAATGTATTTTTGTTGCTTCTCTTCTCCTCTTAACACAGTTCAGCCACAGAGCTCCAAGAAAATCTAGACAATTAACCAGAAACGTGGAGGAGTAATGTGGAGGGACCTAGACGCAGCTGCCCTGGCTGTCCCCTCCATCTAGGGGAAGGCGCCATCCTTGCAGGGCACCTAGAGACTGCGGTCACTAGGCAGCAAGCACATTCACACGCGGGCTGAGCAGCCCTACGCGGCTCTGTCAGGGCTCGGTGTCTCAGGGATACACTCTTGGGCTTCAGATCCATTCAAGCAACAAAAAGTGTTTTTTTTGGGGAAGCTCTGCAGTCTGAGGCTAAAATAGAACAAGAAAAATACCAACCTCAACATCAGTTTGGATTAAGTATATAAAACGCTCATCTTCCTTCTGACTTTCACTGTAGATACAAAGACACACCACATCTGTTCTGATGCTTGCGTTGATTTATTACCTTCCTCCCTCAGCTCTAGCTCATCACCACTTATGTTAAGGCTGCTGCTGTGCTGCCTAACTGTAGCCAAGGACAAAACCAGAAATGCTTGAAATAGTTCAAGTAGTGCTGATTTTGCAATAATCAGAACTTCACCAAAACCAGAGAATGTAGAAAGTCTCTGCTTGCAATATAACCAAGAGAAATGAAGAGCAGAAAAATTTCAGCTAAGCCTCTGAATGACATATTCATCCCAGTCTCTAGTTCTTCTGAATTTTATCCCTTAGTAATGGCAGATTTTTGTAACCTCTAACAGCAAAGAATTTTCCTACCACAATTTTATGAGATGGCAATCTGAAAAGGAAGCAAAAATGCTTAGTACCTTAAAAGCACGATAAAAAAACTGCTGAGGCAAAGAACTGGTCTCATTTGCAAGTTCAGATGGAATGCCACATTTGCTCTCTCTTCTGTTCATTGTTTCTGTGCTAATAGTACAGTGTTTTTAAGTTAATGCTTACGCATTTCTGGCATAAAACAGCTGTCAAAGAAAGAAAGAAAGAAAGAGAAAGAATAAAGAGAGAAAGCCTTTAGAGACGCATAATGTAGCATTATAACAGATTTAATTTCTACTGAAGGCAATGAGTAAGCCAATTGGATGCAAAAGAATGTGACCTACCATAGCAACGAAAGGGGTGACATATCTCCATCACAGAGAAGTAGAGTATTTCAGAGCTCTACAGTGATGTGAATGTGCAAACAATCATGAATAAACAGCCGCCATGAGTCTTCAGTGCTACAGATTTGAACTCCAGCAGATGTTTCTGTCTTGCAGACCTTGGAAAGCTTACAGAACACCATCTCTTTCCAACAAGTAATTGTCTATTTGGCTAAAACCCAGGCCCACAGCTGAGATCTTCAAAAATCAGGGTTAGCGGAGGGCAACCATGGTGTGAACAAAGTAAATAAACAGATTAAGAGAGGATGTGATCCAATTTGCTCTATGCCATAATATTTATTTAAAGTTTACATCACATCTCAAAATTAGCTGGTCACGATAAAACTTAATTTCACTGTCAGCAAAATTTTTAAGTCTGCCATGCAATATTGAGCAGCTTCACAGGAACAGGGCTAAGTTATATCTGTATCTGACTGCAAACCATTCAAGCAGAATTATGTTCTAGAGTTGCTATAGAATGGAAAGAGAACACAGCCTTTGGTGGCACTGCAAGAGGCTCGTGTTTAGCCCTTCATGGTAACCTCATCTGAACTCCACTGTATGTTTATACAAAGAAATACAAGAACTCTTTTCTAGGATTTTGAAGCATGAGCAGATATTTTGATCATCTTTGGGCACTTTTTCCTAGTGAAATACTCTGTGACTTAACTCTCTTTTATGCTTGCACCATGGAACCTGCACACCGCTGCAGTAGGTGCTGGACAGTACTATCACAGTAAAGCCACAAGGCCTTGCTACCCCTTTCTAAAGATTTACACCTGCTGGTCCACAAAGGGAAAGAAACTATCAATGCCTTTTCTCAGTCCCTTAGTACTTTCATGACGCTCTATCACATGCAGCTACTATGCTGCAAGTCTCATCTCCCTTTTATTGTGTGAAAAGCTCTCACATAATAAAAGTGAAAAGTCCACATGTTACAGACCTGAAAGAAAATATTTCTACGCTCAAAACCAAACTTGAGAACTGGCCTTAAAATTTGAAATGGAAAAATGCAATGATACCACATGTTCCTTTCTAGAAACATATTTAGCATAATAATAGGTAACACTTCACACATTTTAATCTGAAACACTTAGCAGAAACTAGCACAATTATCTAGATGGAGAAAGAGATTCACTAAATAGTCACCCTGAGATGGCACATCAGCACCTGAAAATCCTTAATTCCAGGCATTATCTTTTTCCTTAACTAAGCTGATCCAGCCCAGCCTTTTCCACAGATATGGTTAAAGGGTGAAGTTAGCGCAGCTACTCCCAGAGTTCATGAGCATGCTTCTTACCCAGGCAGTTGTGGCCATCGTGAGCCAACATGAAGCCATCATAGCAAGTGCAGCGATAATTTCCAGGGATGTTGAAACACTCGTGCACGCAGCCACCATTGAGGTCGTTATCACATTCATCAATGTCTACAGGATAAAGCAAAAGTCAATATAACGGATGCCTGCTTGAGCATTATGGACAGGTTGCAAACTCATAAATGGTAACAGCAACTGCTGTCTTAAACCATCATTGTCGTGCAAAAAGGCTATAGTTGACGTATTATTTGTTGAATGTTTCTAAAAAGTAACAAAATTCCTTAAGATCCTCATTTAGTTCTATGTTATAATTTAAGCTTTCTATAGCTGTAAAAAACTCCAAACTAATTACCAGATCAAGTGATACTACTAAATGAAAGCAATGCAGTTGGCTCTTCTTTACTTTTGCAAAACAGAAATCAGCCAGGTGGTGAGACAAAGAATATCTTGTTCAAAATCAGCCTAGGAAATAAATCATCTTCCATATTTTAAAACATTACTTTTAAATTTCATTCTTTTTCTTAACAGAAATATTTAATGCCTTCACATGTAATAGCACGTACAGTTTTAGTGATCTCATCTTGAAAATGCCACCACAGGATGAAGAGGATTCACAAACACATACACAAACAAACAAGAAGGGGGACAAGAGGTGTTAATAAAAAAGCTCCCATATAAAGGCACACCACTAAACGGACCAATGTAAAGTGACACAATCAAAGGGTGATAGGATAAAAGTACACAAAATAACAAATGTAAAAATTCATGCCAGCAAATCATCATCATGCCTCATCAAGGCAGTATTCACTCACTTTAATAGAAAGCTCATACAAACATGTGTCATACAAGCAATTGATCTGTGGAACTCACTGCTGCGAGATATCACTTGTACAAAACACCTTCATTAAAAAGTCTACCTGGCAGGTAACTTCTGTGGTTACAGTATCACTCAATGGGCATACTGCAGTATTTCTTTCTCCCTCCTCATTCAACTAATCAGATTTTGGTAAAAAGCAAACAAGCAAAATATATATATAGCTGCTATAGCTGCTTTGATCTTGTAAAGATCTTTGCTGTTCCTTCAGCAAACAGTTACACGTTGAGCAGCTGCCAGTCCCGAACCTTTACTTATACCTGTTACACTTATGAAGGGGGAATTGGCAAGAAGCAACCAAGGACTATGGTAAAGCATCAAGTCTCCTATTTCTGGGTACCATATCAACTACTGCAATTAAGATGGGAATGGACACCCATCTGTTTTAATATAACTGGCCAAGCAAAGTATCCTTGGTGCTGGCTAGGATTTTTCAAGCCCAGGAGCATGTAGAACCTCCTCCCTCATTTATGGAAATGAGATTTTTTTGTCAGAATCCACAGCTGACATTCGTGTTCTGCTTACAGAGAGCAGAAACCCTGCTTCTGTCTGGCAACTGCCCTCCACTCAGGGGGAACGTTGGCTTCCTGACTGCACCAGTTCTACAAAGTACTTCAGAACCTTTCAGGAAGGAAAGGACAGCCACAGTTCCTGGCAGAGGCAGTGTCGTGCTTGCATCACTTTACCTTCACATTTCTTCCCTTCACCAGTGTAACCCACTTTGCACGTGCACTTGTAGAGCTTCAGGGTGTTTTGGCAAATAGCATCTGGATGACAGTCATCAAGTCCAAGGGCACACTCATCCACATCTGTGGAAAGACACCAGATTCAGAAGGGACATCAGCCAAGGCAAAGCAGGGACGCCTGGGTGCATGACTGACAAGGTGCTGCAAGGCCCTGCGTACATGCACATGCAGGGAGAAAGATCTATTAATCTTTACAGTTAACAAAAATAGTCATGGGAAAAGTTCTTGGTCACAGCCATGATATAAGAAATCATGATGACTTTTAAACTAGCAAGGGAGTTTACAGAAATGTACTTTCATAATCACTACCTCCCCCCAACACGTTAAAAAACTGACTCACCATTAAGCAGATGGTTAAATTATTAATAATTCTTTTTTTAATATTATAATAGTATCAGATGAGCAACACTGCCAAAGCAGCTGGCCAGCCATCACAACACACAGCATACTGAAGCAAAATATCCAGTTGGAAACTCCAGAGTAGAGGAAGAGGGGAGAAAGAGAAACACCAACAGGAGGAAGTTCTGGAGATGAAGAAGCACAGACAAAAAAAGAAAAGGAGTTATAGCCAGCAGAAGACATCAGCAGGAGCTTCTAATAATGTGGAGGAGGATTCAGACACAGAAAGGGGAAGACTTCCAGTGACTGGTTAGGAGGAAGAGTTGCAGAAAAAACATCTGTATCAGTTAGAAAAAAAAATGCTAAAATAACAAAATGAAATGAAGAGTTATCAGCAGAAGATGACTACTGGAGTAGTCGACATTTTTATTTTATTCTATTTATTTGGTGGGATCACTTTCTAACTGGGAATTTCAGCCAGCATCTCTCCCACTTACAATCACAGCATTCATCTCTTTTTCCATCTGCAATCACAAAACCCGCCTGTAGGTACCGCGCTGGTTGCCAGCTCGGAAAGTATTCAGGTAGTCTGAACTCCTCATGGGGCTTGGCAGCAGGCAGCGAGCCAGTGTTATATAAGCAGTGGCACTTTCCTGATGCTCAGGTGCCTGCAGAAGTGATAACTGTGATGGGGGCCTGCAGACATTGCCTCAGAAAACAAGGTGAAGCCGAAAGTCACCTGGCAGAATGTGCCTCTAGCGAGAAAAGACGGGCATTAGAAGGGGCAGCAAGCTGAAGGAGCGTCACACAGGGAGGGTGGAGGGAATTGCTGAGTGGTTTCTGGCCGGCAGGATTCAGGAGAACGGTGCAGGAACATAGGATAGATAGGGAAGGAAGGAAATGTTATGTGGGAGCTAGGTGGAAAGCAGCATTAACTGCACCCACGCAGCTTTCGTAGTAGGAGGGGGGGGATGCACCTGCCTGCAGCGAGGCTGCTCCCAGGCAAGGACGCAGGGAGGGGGGCTCTGCCAGAGCCACGCACAGCACACAGGCATCAGATGGATCCGGCACAGTGCCCGTTCTACAGCTGCGACTCACTTTTTACACGAAATTCTTGTGATCCACAGCGCGTGGCAAAGAACAGCGAAAAGCAGCGTTAACATGTACAGAAGTGTACACTAGGACACGCAGGGAAGAGAAAGAAAATGCTCCCACAGGGACAATAGACCGAGGATATACCCTGGGGAAGGGAGACCGCGAGCAAATGTTGCAGCCTTAAACTTGGCAGCAGGCGGATGCAGAGGAGGCTGCAGAAAGAATTACTGGGTTTATTCCTCAGCGACTGAACGCAGATTAAGCCCTGATACACGCAGAGTTTGCATCCCCACTGCTTCTGCAGAGATGAGACGTTAACCAGTCGCCCTGCCCCAGGCTCAACCCGCTCAGGAGGCGGCCCCAGGTAGGAGCCAGCGTTCAAAAGTCACCGAGGTGCCGTGGCCGCCTCGGCAGGCACCCCCGTCCCCCGGCTAACGGCTGCTGCTCCTCCCAACCTGCAGCCTGCCTCTCCTGCAGCTCCCCCTCTTCCAACGGCCGCCGAGTTCCAACGGCCACCGCCTCGCCTACAGCTCCCCCTCTTCCAACGGCCGCCGCTTCGCCTACAGCTCCCCCTCTTCCAACGGCCGCCGAGTTCCAACAGCCGTCGCTTCGCCTGCAGCTCCCCCTCTTCTAACGGTCACCGAGTTCCAACGGTCACTGCCTCGCCTACAGTTCCCCCTCTTCCAACGGCCGCCGAGTTCCAACGGTCACTGCCTCGCCTACAGTTCCCCCTCTTCCAACGGCCGCCGAGTTCCAACGGCCGCCGCCTCGCCTGCCGCTCCCGCAGCTGCTCCCCAAGGGTCGCCACGGCACCAAGGGCGCCCCGCGCGCGGCGGCCGCGC
>VWPW01009977.1:650544-709578 GCA_013389825.1 Crypturellus undulatus
AGGCCCCGCGGAGCCGGGGGGCAGCGCCGAGCCCGGCAGAGCCGCGCTCTGGGGCCCGCAGGTGAAGGCGGCCGCGCAGCAAGCGCCGCGGGGCCGGGGCTGCGGGCGCTGCTCCGCTCCGGCGCTCCCTCCCTCCCTTCCCCCCACGCCCTGTGCCTTCTTCTCGCTTTTGTTTTGCGCTGTGAGAAATACCAAGCCGTTTCTGCTCCTCGGAGGGGTTGATACACATTAGTAAATCTTCAGAGTGAAACTTTCCCCTCAGCCTTTGTCTTCGTTGCCTTAATGGTAGCTATAAATTACGTCTTCCCTTTCTCACTGGAGCATCAGGCTTCATTGCTTTTGAAATGATCAAAGTTATTCTTTAAAATCCAGTGAGAAACAGCCTATTGTAGGGCAGGGACGGTTTCTGCCCGAGTCAAACTCCTCCATAAATGCATAAAGCTGCTCCGTAAACACTCCTCAGCATGGCACCGCAGCCCCAGGCTCCTCTTGCCACAAGAAAGTAATCAAAAAATAACACTTTAACCATTTCTATGATTTTGTGACTAAACAACTATAGTTAAGAGTGGCAATTCTCCCATTCACAGCACTTTCCCCTGATGGACGTCAGAGTGTCCTTACAAACAACTGCCCGAAAGGAGCAGTTCCCCATCAAAGCCCGTAACTATGAACTATCTCAAAAGCTGTTAAATATTTCTGGCACTTTCCACTCAGGATTTCTCTGAAGGAACTCAACCAACATTAGTTTGACTAAAACTCATGTTGCTACCAAATACAAAAACAGATAAATCCCCTCCCCCCCCCCAAAAAAAAAAAAAAAGCAAGAAACTAGTACAAGTCACTTACCTGAACCACCAAGGATTTCTGAAACACATTAAGAGCAAAGGTTTGTAAAATACAGCACAAAATTCATTTAAAAGCTGGAAACAATCAGCTTTTCACTACCACCAGGGCTACCAGCTTCTTATTTAGGAATGCCTGAGCTGGATCAAAAGATCTCAATAGGTAGCTCTGAAAATAAACGGGACATTCAAATATTAAATTTATCTATCTTAGTTAATGCAATCTTTCCTGATATATAAAACTTAAAGTGCTGGTGGAGGTTAACTAAAATTTAGCATACAATACTTTTGATTATGATGAGGAATAGCCATTAACATCTCTTTCTACAGACAGAAAACAGAGCTTAGACTTGAGCGCAGACATCTTTTGACAGAGTTCTTCAATGTGACTATTTCTATGCAACTGCAGTCACAGCCAGACATGAAGAACAGAGCACAAGGGTCAGCACTGGGTACTAGGATCTTGATGCTGGTACAGAGAAGCCAGAAGTAGTTGAAGTTGAGCCATAGGCAGTCCAGCAAGAGGGAGAAAGCAGATAATTTTATTGTGGGGGGAACAGCTTACTTGCAAATCTTTGCAAGAAGCATATATAAACAAGATACCTATATGATTACACATACTGACCACTCATCACCCCCCCCCCCCCAAAAAAAAAAAAAAAAATCCAAAACACAATAACAAGGCTTTACTTAAGTACTAAACAACTTAAGCCTTGAACTGCAAGGAATGCTTTATGCTCTACATCCCTTGTTAATTTTTTTAACTATAAACAAACATTTGGATGAGGAAATCTACATTGCTATTTCATTCCTGCTTGAATATTGTGAGAACTAGTGGGTCTGCAGGGCTGAATAACAGGACACCATACTGACCCAAAATGTAGTACAACTAAGGAGACACAAGTGTTTGTGATAGAAGCCAAAATCTCAGCAGTGGCAGAAAACAAAACCAAACAACCCAAAAATAGTAGTGCTAAGAAAAGCAAAAGAGAAGACAGACAAGTGAAAGAATACTTTAACATGCCTATCAAGTCTTGAACATTGCTTTTCTGAGATGAATCACTCAGATCCTAGTATCTAAGAGACTAATCAGATTGTGGGAATCAACACAAAATAACACAGCTTTAGCAATCAGCATTAAATTTGGCAATTTAACAGTTGCTTTCAGAGGGAGCAGGACCAGCACAAGCATATGGCTTATCTCAAGCACAGATGTGATCTTGAGTAATTTTTCCAAAAGAACCTCTCATGTAATTTATACTCCTTGTTTAAGTCTTTTTACACCACTGGCAGAAGATCTTTTCTGAAATAAACATCACATTCCTTGATTATATTTTCAATGTGGTTGGATCTTTATCTTGAAATACCACTGTCACTGAACTAAGAACTGTTTCTGTTTATTTCAGGGCTGAATATAAAATGTCTCATGAATGAATAAATGTTCTTGAGTTAACAGAAAAAAAATCTGTCCCCCTCCAACATGAAACTTTTTAGACAGCGCCTGGGGTGATGCAGCTAAGATCTGTGCTTCTCTAATAAAAAGAACTTTTCAGTCCCCAGCTATAAGTACCTTTCTAGTGACTGTGCTGAGTCAATAGACAAACGTTAGCCTGACTCGTGCTCAAATTGTCCTCACTGAGGCTAATAAACACTAGCATCTATCAAATTACCTCAGACCTGACATATGGAACAGTGCTGTGAAGCCAGCAGTTGCTCAACACACTCTACTTACCAAGACCTCTGGGGTGGTTTTTTGGTTTGTTTGTTTGGTTTTTTGTGCTCCTTCCGCTTGCAGGAAATTATAAAGATTCAAGACCATCAGTGACGAAAGAAATGCTTTTCAGAAATCACGTTTACCTCGTGGCTCCATCCACATCGGGGTGCTCCCCACCAGCCATCCTTGGAGAGCCCTTGCAGCAGAATTGGGACGCGCAGACCGGATGAAGCCCGGAGCGGCAGCAGGCGGCCTGTTCCCTGGAGCTGCAGGCTGGCGCTTCGCACAGCGCTGCGCCGGGCAGCGGGCACCGAGGGGGCGGCTTGAGGAAGCCCCGTCCGGCCGCGCCTCGGCGCAACAGCGCCATCTAGGCCGAGCGCGGCGCGGGGGGCCCGGGCTGCAGGGCGCTCTGCCGCACCCGTACCCCGCACGAGGAGAACACGAGCGCGGAGAACAATCCTCCAAAAGAGACCAGGGAGAGGGGATTCACGTAACCAAACTCCTTGCTATTTTCCCCCATTTTTAAATAAAACATCCAGTGACGATCTCATGCAGATGGACACCGGGTAAATCCCCACAATCTCAGGCTAGCCCTAACTTGAGCAGCTGCTCCTATGCGCAGAAGATTGTGTTTTGTATCCACTAGCCTCAGAACACAAATCATCAGAGCCACTGCTCAAAAACAGGTCAGAATAAGCTAGTGGCTCTGGCTACAGCTACAGACAGAGACTGCTTGTAACAAGGGTACGCTGGGCAGGAGAGGGGCTCACTGAACAGATGCGTACAGAACAACGTAAAATGCAGAAAGTAAAAAAAAGTCAGTTTCTTGGATAGCTGGATCCCCTTGGTCCATTCTGTAGAGATCTACACAGACATATCTGCCTACCAAAATGAACTAGCTATACATATTAGCCCAAGTCAGAGGATGCAAAAGGAATGGGAAGAAACAGATTTACAATCATCTGATCCATCTGACATCCATTCAAAATGCAAATGATATACTAACTTTAAGGCTACTCATCCACTTAACAAAAGGAGGTACTTAAATCTGCAAGTCAGGCCTCAAGAATGCATCCTGTAAGAAAAAATACCATATCCGCAGCCAGGCAAACAGAAAAAAGATAGTTAGTTAAATCACAGTTAGACCAGTTGGAGGCTTTGGAAAATAGCACATTAATGCTATTTCTCATGTTAAAAGTTATATTTTATTGCAATTCCACACATATACTATACCTAAGACTATTCCATTTGTGCAAGTTCCACTTAGCACCCAAAGGACTGATAGCTTCATCACCATGCACTACCCACCTGCCACTCGGGAGTCACCAAACCCCAACTTGTGTCCAACCACTCTAGGTATCTCCAATACCAAACACCAAACCAAGTAATCAAGCCAGTCTTATCTTTCATATTAGGTGAGTGTGTTAGAAAAAGTACTGAGCATTAGTTCAGGGTGAGCTACCCCATCCAAACTAAAATTTAAATATTTAATAGTAGGAAGGGATTTTAATAGGATCAACTAATCTAATGAGGTCAAAAAGGTTAAATCTGACATCCTCTGTGAAATGTCAAGACCAAAGAAAGCGGTCTTAAATAAAATGGAGAGTGCTATAAACGTTTTGTCATTACTATAAAAATGAGCAATTTGGGGATAGAAGAATAAGATGTTCTCTCCATGTTTTAAGTTAAAAACATGAAAATTTCAGAACAAAGTACATGTGCTTTATTTTCCCCTTCCAAGATTAGGGAATGTATACACACACACACACACACACACTCTCATTCACATTCACATTCTGCAGGCCAGCCCAGCATGCTGGGGTCTGGGTATCACCTTACAGTTTTCTAGCACTTCTATGAGAGGAAAACAGAATCTTGTTCTGATAAAAAGTAGTGACAAAGGTACTTCTCAGTTTAATAATGAAATAAATAGGACAAAAGTAAAAATAGTCAAAAATTTAATACATGTGCTATGCTTATAAATTATGGAAATAAAACTAATCACAAGATGTCACTAAGTTGTAGGTAATAAAGAAAAGGTGCTACAACATTGTATGAACTGAAAAAACTTTGACTCAGCTTCTCATTAGAAGAGAGACAATACCGAGATAAGTTTATACAGCGAAGACCTCTTAAATACATAGCCCTGAACTTCTGTATGGTAATTTGTGACGCTTGAACTGGCCTGTTCTTAAGTCATGTATGCACTTCAAAGTGATTTCACCAGAGGTTTCAAACGAACAGAGATGCCTCTTGGTATTGCCAATATCCAGCTCTGCAACAAATTAAACTTTCCAAATGCTTCTGGTTTATTGTACAAGTGGACTAAAATTTTCTATGGAAAAAACAGAAGCATCCCAAATAAAGATGATTACAATAACAGGACCCAAGGTGTATCAATTCAAAAGAAAATGGAAAAAAATATTTATTTCTGTCTCTTTAGAAAAGTTAAATCCTGAAATCCCAGTATTTGTTAGGAAGGCTTGTCATTATTCCACCGTAGCATGGTTGTCTATTCAGTCATCTGGTCTTTGGGAACCCAGGTCCACCTTTAGTTGCAGTTAGGAGAAATATCAGCAGCAACCATATAATAAATTTTGAAAGACTGGTTCAAGCAGAAACATTTTTGCATTATAAACAGTTATTCTAGGTTTTCATTTAAGTGGGCTGCACTGTAAGTTCTAAATTACAACATAATATAGCCAGTTATACCATAGAAGATTTTTTTTAAAGACAAACTTACAAAACACAACAATAGGTTAAATAAATAAAAACATCAGTTAAAAAACACACTTAATTTCCTCTGTGCAATTACGTACCAATATGAAAAATATTACTTTGATCTCTGCACATTTCATGGTTCAGTCTCCTGGAATTCACTAAAAATAATACTGACAACAAAAATAAAGGAAAAAGCGATTTTTTGACAAATCAGTGCTTTGGAGCTATTAAAAAAAAAAGCACAAAGAATTTGTGGTTCCCTTGCAGTAGAACAGTGACCCAACAGGTTAAAAATTAAACATTGGTAATAATGTTAATATATAAAATATTAGTTTAAAAACTATAGAATGACCTTCTTAGCAGATATGGAGTGTATACATTGGGGTCTATGACATACAGCATATCTGAAGGCAAGTTCACAGAATGCTGAAAGGCTCACTGCACATTTTCTATGGCAAGGAAATACTGCAGCTTTAAAATAAGCTGCACAATACTCATCTCTATCTCTTTCACATGAAAGTGTGTAAAAAGCAAATCAGCAAATAAACTCTAAAATAGATTTATACCAAAATCCTCTTTTTTACATTGAGTTTACAGCTTCTACCCTTTTGCCTGTACTATTATTGGAGTTTCCTTCAAGAAAAGTCAAAGTTGCATTTTGGGGCCATGAACAAGTTCACAACACGAACTGGCAGACAAACTTTGCATACTAATGAGATGGACTCCTCGTTGCCTCCCCCATCCCCATTTTTTTAAAACTAAGATATTCATCTATGGGACAAGAGGTCAAATATCAATTCCTTTGACAAGAGATGCCTCCAATGTGATGTTGAATTCCTGCAAGGTCTGCAGCACCCGAATCAAAGAGTTCACAAGTGTATGGTCCTTAATCAGTGCTACTTCTTCATACATCTGTGCTGTGATCGGGCAGTCTGCAAGCAGGGCAATCCAGTGGTGCAAAAGGTGGTCTCTGATAAAGTTGCATTTTACAATTTGGAAAGAAAAATAAAGCAGAGTTAATTTTTAAATCTTTTTTTTCTTTTAATTATTTATTTGCATTCTAAATGGACCTACTGTCTTCTCCATGTACTTTAATAAGGTGGGGAAACAGGAGCAATTGTGTGCATGACTCGTTTAAGAAAAAAGCATCCTGATGCAAGAAGCATTTCTAGGTTTTCCCTACTTCACATCAAAAGGAACAGTTCCCAGGCAGTCTGGAAGTCCTAAACAGACCTAAATTCACTGTCCTGATCTACTCTTTTCACGTTAGAGGCTTCCTACATAGTTCCAATCTCTCTCCTACATTTCTGCTATAATTAAGAGGGAGCAGGCAGGGAATTCATAAAGGCAGGGAAGAGGGAGGCCTCACTGACTGCTGTTTTTCTGTTCTTTCCACAGATCTTTCTAGATGTACAGGAGAAGGAAGCTAATAACACTAATCTCTGAATCTTCTCTCCCCATTCAGCTGCTCAGTGCTCTGTGTTGCCTCCTTTCTCAGCTCCAAACTTCCCACACTTCAAGCGAATAACAGCTCAAAGAGTCAGAACAGTTCACATCATCGTTCAAAGACCTTTAAAAGTAATTGTCAAATTTCAGAAACCACCAGTTGAGTGGCTTAATTTTACTAATATGCAACATTCTTTGCATTTTATTAAAATAATAATAATAATAATAATAATAAAAATACCTGGCTCCAAGACACACCAGCATCTGAAACTTGCCATCCTTCCCAATGTTCCTAGGTGTGTTGTTGATAGCAGTGATAAAGCGGCAGAAATTCCTGGCTCTTGTCTGCCAGTTCTCTTCAGGGACCATTTCATTCTGCTCAAGCGTCTCATAATATGTTTGTGCTTTTTCTTAAAAAAATGACGGGGGGTAAAATTTCATCAGAGCATGTAACAGTCCTAGAGTCTCTGCAATATCATTCTCCAGTACTTAGAAAACAATAATTAGGGTGTATAGACCTTCAAATCCAGATTATTAAGTTTTGTATACAAGTCAGTATAAAGCTTTCCCCATAAGTTGTCTTTCAAATCCACCAAGCTACCTGATGTCAACACTGGATAGTTGGCAATCCAGCAGGAAAGTTTGTATCATGGAGAGGACAATTGCAATCAAAAGACCTAGATTCAAAGCTTATCCATGAGTCCCCCAATTCATTACATTTTTTTTTTCCAGTTTGATTCTGTTCTCCTGTGTTCCCGACTTGTAAAAGAGGTATTCTACTTTCATTCCTCAGAACAGTGCTAAAATGGAAAATCTACTGCATTTTGACATGACACAGTAATATGATAACATAAGAATGATATCGAAATACTTATTCATAACACAGCAACACTATTAAAGGTAAGTCCTTTTCTAAGAGATGAGCTTATATACTCAGACGAGTTATTCAGCTCTAAGTCAAATAAACTAGGCCGCTGTGTTAAAAAAAATGTATGTTTATAATCCCTTTTTAATAATACCTAGTAAATGCCAAGAGTGTTAGATTCATAATTTCTTGTGCTTTATGAGGGAACTCAACTTCCTAGTTATTTTACTGCTTTCACAACCTTCAGTTAAAAAACAGGTTGCCATATTACAATTTACCACCTAATTTAAATAATTCTTTCTCGCTAGGGAAGCTTGTTTTACACTACTTCTGCTAGCAGAATATAATCCAATTACACTACAAGTACAGTGTGAAGTTTGGCAGAAGACAGATGCTCTTTCTTTCAACAATAACAGGAGGTAAGAGGCCTTACGTTAATTCAGTTACTGAGACACCTCCAGCAAATATGCATTCACACCAGCTGAGACAGTGGCAATGACAAAAGGGAACATAGATGGATGTGTTTTCCTCACACTTACCTAAAAAGTCCCAAATAAAGACGTTTTTGAAGAGCCTGGGTGATTTAAATCCATGTTGAAACACTTGCTCAAGAGCTGAAACAAGTCCACTTTCTCCACAGAGCAACAGTGTGAGACTGCCTCTCTACACACAGAAAGCACAAACATTTAGCTCACTTTGGCAACCTGGACACAAACTTGACATAAGCATTTATTACTGAAACCAGTTTTTAAGTAAACAGATGCTCAAAGTCACAGTTCAGTGCCAAAAAACAGCCCCAGAAAGGATGGCTCTGTTCTCAACAGTCCTGAGCCTCCAGAAATTTGTTAACCCAGCCCCAAAATGAGGCTGAAGAAAGCGGGTTTAGGGACTCCAATAGTTTATCTTGAAAAGAAGTCACAAAAAGGTCCAACAAAAAGATCATGAGCAAGTATTACCACTGTGCAGGAAATTAAGAAATATTTTCCACTGTAGCATGTGCCTTAAACTGTTTGCTTGTTGATAAAACAAAATTTAATCCAAACTTTGAATATTAGGAAAACAGATCATGGTAAATTCTGTTTTACAAGAACACTTTCATTGTATCGTGTCTTGGGATTATTCTTTAAATCTGCACATCAGCAGAAACTAGACTGTCCATGAATTTGCCACATTACACCTATCTTTGAAAGGGTAGATGCAAAAGAAGTGGCAGGACATACATGTAAGAATTAATAACTTTCAAGGGATCTCCACTACTGCTCACCAGAGCTGAGCTGACAGAACTTACTGAACTGACAAATGCACTTCTCTTCCCTGCTACAACAGTTAAGAAAATCACCTTTACATTACAACAAGCATAGCTTCAAACTGTACTGGGAGTCTTTGAGAGCTCTTTGACGTGATGTTATGAGCAGCCAAGGGGATGCAAAAATGTGTAAACAAACAGATCCACACCTTTTCAGCACTCAATACAGATGACAGTGTTAGCTAATTCAGAATACACTAAATAGATGCGATGCTCTTGTCAGCAGAATCCTAATCCTACCAAGAACTTGACTCATAATATTGAATTTAAATTAACAGGCTATTCCGGTTAGCAGTAAAAACTAGGTACTTGAAGATGTACATCAGTGTAATTTCAACACTTCATTTTTGTTCTGCTTAAGGAACAAAAGTAGTTTAGCACTTTCTACTAGGTATTCTCCAATGCTTATTAAATATGATTTATATGACTGAAGGGCCATTACACAGCACCGTACCTCTTTCTCTGGCTTGTGAAAATGCTTGACAATGCCATTGACAGCTTCACCAATAGCTTCTTGTATCTGACCAGTATTTAATTCTGCAAAACACACAATATTTCCACTCATTTTAACAGCTTTAGAGACAGTACCTGCGCATGAGGGATAATGCGCATCGCAAGGAAGATGACCACCAGGCAGTGGTATAATCTATGCTTTGACAAAAGTGTGCTGGATTACTGACAGTAAAAATACCATTTATTTTCATTTACTGTGAAGGCGAATGTGGAATGGTTTGTTGATATGTTGAAGTTGAAATGCTACAGTTTTAACATGGCAATAGAAGGAAAGGTTTTTGAGCACCACATGATTTTTTTGCAGCTTTGGGCCCTCATCTGAAAGATGTGTTTTAAACAGGACCACAAAAACCTGGGAATCCTAGAAATACTATACTATAAATTCAAGCACGGTTGGAAGCAAAATAACCAACTAATTTATCAAAAATCAGATAATCTCAAAACAGTGAGCTTCACAAGTTCTCTGTGAACTACTACCCTTAAACACAGAAACCCTACAATTCTGTTTGCAAGCAGCTTTCCACAAAAGACAAAGCAAAGCAGTTGCAGCCACCACTCACTTGGTTTATTGTTTGGCGATATTGCCACCAGCCTCCTGATCATGCTTGGTGACTGCTGCAGCGGAGGAGTCCGGCACTGCCGCTCATCCGCCTCTGTGTGGGAAGTCAACAACTCTCCCACGAGGATCCTCTCTAAACTGCCATCATCCATGCCCTTTCCAAGCCACCTTCCACAGGGAAACCTGAAAACAAAGCAGGTGTTCAGATGAAGTCCTTCAACCCAGATCCAGTTTCATGCCAAAGACTTTCAAGCGTAATTGCTAACAAACCCATTCCAGTAGCACACTTACAAGAAACACCTTGCTCTCGTCTAGCAGTTAACACTTCTACCAGCAGAGGGAGCACAAATAAAACCGGTTTTCAGTTCAATTTTGTACTAATGTTGCCCTAGTCAATGATGCAGAGACCAAACAGTGAAGGATTTTGCCTTATGTCCCACACAACCCAAGGGCTGCAGAGGGACACAAGCTAAAAGGGGAAAGTCCACCATATACTGCAAGTGGATGGTGAGATAGAGCTGTACCTTTGAGTACGTTACATTGGAGGCCAGCCATAAAAGAAACAACAACAATACTTACATTCCCAAACATCAGCACACCCACTGAAATGGAGACACTCAGCCAGGCACTAAGAAGCACTCGTGCTCAGCTGCTCCTTATCACTTTCTCTGAACTAGTATTGGTAGCAACTTAACTCAGTCAGAAAACTGAACAGCATCCAAAAAATTGAATCGCCTCATTTAACTACAAACAAGCTGGCACAGAGAACAAAGTGCATGTGTCCACCAATTCTTCATCAACATGAGCATGACAGTTCCTTCTAGACGAAGAAAAGGTCATCAAACCACACTGTATTTAACATAAATCAATTAATTCTTACTATAAAACTTGTTTCGTTTTGTATTTTCATTCTGCAAATAATGAATTCTAACACTCATAAACCCTTTTATTCCTGTTTGCATCCAAAGTTCTCTCTATAGCACTTAGAGCCTTAGTATAAAATACCACCTATGTTTGGCGAGCAACAGGCTTTAAATAATCATTTCTTTCTTGGTCTCAAGACAAATTCTTTTTAGAATGCTTAACCATGAATTCGGATTTTCCACTACTGTTAGGAGATCAGAAATGACCACCTGCAAATTGAAAATCATGCTTACTTTTTATTTTAAGTATCATGACTTGTTTAATGCCAGAAGCCAAATGACCTTTTTATGCCTTCAGGTAAAGATATCTGTAGTTACAGAACCCCAGGAGATAAGACCTTTATGAGCAAACAAGTCCTACTGTGCCAGCTCCCTGTAGAAGTTCTGCTTATCCAACATCAAATGTCAGGATGACACTTACTTGTAAGTATGTCCTGTTATTTCATTTCTGACCATAACATATTCCACTAGCCACTTGGCATACAATCCTGAATTATCATGTCCTATTTGTACTGTGGTCAGTTTTCCCAGGTTTTGGCACTGCAAAATAAAGAAAGATTTTTTCAGAGCAAGCGAAGAGTGGTATGTTGAAGGAAAGAACTACTGGACAATCTGCAGAGATGGGAAATCAAATATGGAGCTCATCTCCTGCTCCTATTGTATGACTGGTTCTGAGTTTTTTAAATTAGGGAGTTGGAGATTTTTCCACCTCCTTTTTTTCCCCCCACTCCTTTTTTTTTTTTTTTTTTTTGCCTTTTTTTTTGGTGGGGAGGAAAGAATAGCTTTCTTTTGTTTTAGTTTTGTTTTGATCACAAATGAAGAATTACTTAGATTTTTAAATTGAAGTTTACCCGAGAGTCAAAAAAAATGAAAAGAATCGTTTTTGTCTTTGCATCCCATAAGCAGAGGGTATGATATGTCTTGTGATGTAAAGATAGAAGCCTTGTCCTACATTGCACAAGGATTTGTCAGTTCTTCTGTTCTCCATGTTATTAAATACAGATTATAATTGCTATGCACCAGCATAATTAGTATTTGAGATTTATCTCACAGAATACACATATGAAAGGTAACACAAGGTGCTACAGTAAGAAGATAATTTAAACAAGGGGAACACGCAGCAAAGCATTGCTCATATCAAGCAATACAAACCTCAAATGTCATCTCTAGTATATTCCTGGGAACCTGCAGGACACCTGTTTCACCCAGTTCTCCTGAGATGCAGATCCAAGGATTGGCTGTAAACATTGAACCACCAAGTTTCTTGCTAGGAACAACCAGTATATGGTATGGTATCACTGTAAACACAAGACAAATACACCTTAAAAATGAAAAATGGTAATCGTGTAACCTCTTTTGTAAAAAGAGAAAACAATAACTCATAATAATACTGCACTATCATGAAATGTTCAAAAAGTTGCTATTTAATCACACTGACATTTCTGCACTACACACTGACTGACAAATCAGAAACACACAAGCATTCTGGTATACACAAAGTAACCATTAAGAGGTAGATTTGATAGTAAAACATTGTTAAATGATCAAAGAAATATATGGAGCAATGTCTTTAAATAAGTACAAACTTCCCCCCCCCCCCCGTCTTACAGTCTCATAATACGTCATGAAGATAGTTAACTGCACCTAGAGTTTATAGGCAAGGAAGTAGAGAGGTTTGTTCACATATCCACCACTATGCTGTAGCTCAGTGTGCTACTCAAAGATCAACTCCTAACCAGTGTTAACAGGTGTGTATAAACACACACACATACCCTTCCCCCTAACTTTAATTCACATTCAATTACAATGTGAAGCATCTAGTTGTAGGATCTGCTTGCTGCAAGTCCCAACTTTGACTCAGGAGGCAGAAGGAAATACATGTGCTCTCAAATTGCCCAGCATCTCAAGCATGGTTTCCTATTAACCAAACTGCTTTTATAACAAAATCCAATTATCTGAACGCTCACAGTGCTTCTTTGCAATATACCCTTTTTCATAGTGCCTAAGTGGGTTATAGCTAAGGCTTTTCAGTTGAGACACTTAATACATTGCTTCCTAAATGTCTCTTCAGCTGACAGTGGCCTCAGGAAAGCATTTAGTGGTTGGGTTTTCTTAAAAGCTTGATGCACATGGCCTTTAAAATGAATTAAAAAGTTTGCCTTTTTATTTTCTGCCATGATAAGTCTTAAAGTAAGTGACAATTTAACATAACCTAGAAGACTAGATCTTAGCGCTGTTCATAAAACTTATTCTCAACAAGGTGTGTTACATTAAGTCATTTCTCATCATTTCTCTGCCTATACTTTTGGTTGGGGAATGATTATATGGATATAGATAATCATTCCTCGAGTAAGGATTTGGTTAGAATTAAATTATTCTGCAATTCATTTACAGAGCAAATATACGTACTTCATGTTACAAAGTGGCAATGAAGAAAAAAATTTGCTTAGATCTCTGTTTCCTTTCTCTTTTATACACACAATTAGGGACATAATACATCAAGGATAGCTCTTACCTTCGAGCCAGAGGCAATCATCTACCCCTGCCCAACAACTTTAAAAATGTTATCAGTTTTTCTTAACTTGAGGTAGTAAAGCAAAAATGCTTGAAAACTCCATAGCATATTTAAGTGTTAGTAATAAGAAAAAACATGTAAAAAATTTCTATGGAGTGCTTCCCCCTACACCTTTCTTTTACGCTTCCACTTAAAGGTATTAGAGTTCTGGTGCAGTCTTCAGTAGGCAATATCACTGGCTATCCCAAACTCAGAGACGTGTGGCAAATTGAGCTGAGCATTAAAAGAAGAAAATAACAAAGTAATACCACACACTAGGAATTGAAAAAAGGCTAAGTTAACATTCTTTTTTTTGTTACTTTTTTTTTTTTTTTTGGATAATGAATAACCTATGCTGCTCTTTCTGTATGACACTCAGAAGTCCAAAACAAAAATTGCTCAAGTGTCCCCGCTTTATCCAGCTACAAGAATCAAAGCTGCCACTAATGCACATGTTTTGTCAAGGTAGAAATAAAAGCCTTCAGTCACACACAGAAAAACATTACTTGTCTCCAGAAAGGATATAAGAAATAGTTACATAGCACATGCAGAAGAATACTAGGAAGAAAGTAGAAGCAGGACAAGAAGGGATGCTGCTCAAAGGTGCTTAGAAATCTGTATGAAGAACTGTCTCTGGTAAACAGAATTCCAGGAAAAGCAAATACTTACAGACTGTTGTGAAAACATTGGTAAAACAAAAGTAATCAACTGCATTGAATGACAGGAGATGATACAAGAATTGTTCTTTCTCATCATCACAGCGGAGGAATGCATAACGCTTGTAGAGTTTCCTGACAAAGCAAAACAAATAATCTGTCATAGCAATATGATGCTTTCAGTGAAATGTTTTCTATTATGCATATTTATTAGGTAAACTATGAAGAATGTGCAAGCAATTATAAGGGACAAGTGATACTTGCAGAGCCAACGGAATTTAATTTGCCAAGAAATGTAGAGACACTGCAAGTCTGAAGTCTCCCGATACATCAGTTCAATAATTTACACTATTTTCCACTGCTTAAAACAAAAGTTTGGGTTCATATAAGGGTTCCCCCTCCCATCCAAAGAAATCAAAGCGGGAAAAGGGACTTTTAAACTTTATAGGATAAGATTCTCCGACCTCTTTCTAACATATGAAGCCTCTGAAGTAAAGTTGCAACAAATTATCAACAGTGTTGGTGACTAATCCTAAAAGAAGGATGACCAGATGCATCAAAATTCAACAGAGGGCAGAGGAATCCACAACACTAAGAAACAGGGAAACAGGTGTTTGTAATGCTGATGCAGCCATAGACAGATTGTTCCTGTCAGGAGGACATCCCAATAATTCCTCCCCATTTCAGTTATCAAATATGTAAAAGCCAGCAAGTGGCTCACAAGCCAGAAATTTGTAAAAACAAATCAATGATTGACACACATCGATATTCTCACTTGCTTAACAAATGTAACACCAGAGATTAACATTCAGCAAATCTAAAGAGAGAGCCTTAAACCAACATAGCCCGCCCATAGCCACGCAAGTAGCAAATCCACCAGGGTCCTGTGGGTCACTGAGTCTGTGTAGCATTTGAACACTCTGAAACAAGTGCTTAGATAGCCGGGCCACAAGACTCTGTGCCCTCCAGCCTTTTCAAAACAGATGTGTTTTCTGCTGATCTTCACACATTTTTGTGGCCTCTCTGTTGTTACAGTGTTTCCCAATTCTTTATAGGAACCTAGCAGTGCCATGTCTTTTTGACTGTCAGAATCCACATCACCCACTCCAGCTACCTCTGTCTTATGACAAGGACTGTGACTTCTCAAGATCATCAAAAATCAAGGGTCCTTAAGGACAGTTTCAAATGATAGCTACTTGACCGGATCTGTGTGCGTAGGTGGACACACTTATCTTTTCTATCACCTAAACAAGGTAACAGGAGGATGGATAGGCAAGTGAAAAGAATTCTACTTCAGCTATTCTGAGTTCTCACTAGTTTTCACAAGCCATTCATTGCCTGTGTAACTGGTGTGATCCCACTGCATTTCTTGGACTCTGCAGAGATTATTAAAATGCCCCAAGTTACAATGATCATAAAGGGTCTGCCACATTTAGAAATGCATTCTCAAGAGCTTCTGCATGAACTCCATAGCAGCAAAGCGGCAAGATCAGCTTAACAGTAAAGCAAAGGCTGTTTCCTATATATAGATAGATAATAACTAACAGAGATGCACATAAAGACACCAGGGGCCTGAAGCTAGATGAGTTCCTTCTGTTCTCCAATGCTAGTCTCTTTACAGACTAGAAAGAAACCACATGTATTTCAATTTTTGTCTCTTTTTAGACAAAGTCAAGTCAAGAGAACAGGTTAGCTACAATGTCTAACAGTTTGTTGCTTCAACAAAAGTTATCAAATTAACTGTAAAATAGCAAACATGATTATTCTTAGAACCTCATTGAGCTTAGCACTAATGTCTCCATAGACACCTAATGGAACACACTTAATTCATGCTGCCTAGAATGCCATAATCTTCAACTAGATTATCTCAATAGGCAGTACAAAATTCAGGATTACATAGAATCAGTGTCATTTCTATGCAAGTTGCCCTTTGTTTATCACTTTCATTTAAATACTTATGTATTTACTACTGTCTCTCACTGACATGTTTAAGTCTGTTCTAGAAAATCAGAATCTGTTTGATTGATGAACAGTGCATTGGCACGTGTCGAGAACACTTTTTTTTTTTTTTTTTTTGGTCTTTTCCTTTTTGGAATGTCCTCTCACATCATTTTTCTGTATGGGCAAGCACTACCAAATTTAACTTGATCTAGATGTTTCACTCCACTGGAGAGGTCCAACTTCAACTTAGAGATAAAGGCAGGCTTATTAGGTGTCCTCACTCTGTCCCTCAGCTTTTCCTTGCTCACTGTTGGAAAGAAAACAGGAAGGCCGAAGCATCATCAGCAACTTCAGCATAATAGCAAGACAAGCAAAGCTCAAATAAATAGCAATTAGGGGGTCCAGGGGACAAGGCAAAGCCATTTATTAAGAAGGTGGTTTGATGGAGACAAGAAGAAAGGAAAAGCAGACAGCATAGGTAAAGCTGTCTTCAGAAAATAGACTTTGATTCAAGTTACTGACAATGACCAGGGCCTCCCAAAAAGAAACCCCTTAATTCTCACAGGATAATACAGCGAACAGTATTCATCTTCTCAAACAGATTTTTGAAAACAACTTGTTCAGATTTTCCCTGAACAAATTGTTTTCCTAAACATTACTAAATAAATCTCAGATAGTTTTTCATAAATAATGCTGTTAGTACTAAATATGGCCTGAAATCTGATCCGTGCAACTATTGACAACAGAATTATTTGTGCTTACAAAGTTAATATAATGACCTCTGGACATCAGCATGGTAATCTTGTTCCTGTGACAAACATTTCCTTTTGCCTTTCAAAGGCACATACCTATAAGAAACGCTAGGCACAGAAAACTTCATACAGAATTTCAGGCAGCAGAATTTGGGACTCCTCCAGCTTCAAGCCTTCAGTTTTAAACCTCTTCTGTCCAGTTATTCTCTGTACGTTGTATAGTCCCCAACTTCTGCTTACAGCAATTAGTCTAAATAACTTTGTTTGTCAGCCAAACCTAGGTGTTTGAGTCTTTTCATAGCATAAAGATACTTGACTTCATATATGAGCAATAAGTCATATTTTGAAACATCTAGGAGAATTAATAAGAACAGCAGCTTCATAGTCAGATACTTGACTACTACAAAACCATTTCAACCATATGTTTTTAAGTTGGTTATAAATGCAAAACATTTGCTGTTCGAGGACAGAGTAAACAAAGCCGAAACACTGTCAATCTTATTTAGTGACGAACAATCATGCTTTGGCATTTTTAGATGGAAAAAAATTAAAATATGACCAGACTTCATTTTGAGCTTACTGACTCAAAATGGGATGCAAAAAGAGGCCATCACAGAATTCCTGGCACCCTTCATGGTACTGCATGTACAACATTTATTTGCTCTCTTAAAAATCAGCTTTTGCTGTGGTTAGTTTACATGATTTTACATAGCACTGAAAGGGGTTAAGAGAAGATAATCAGCAAATGTCTCGGTTATGGAGACAAAAGTAAAATAACAGTCATTTTTTTAAGTCACACTAACCAAAACCATGGAAACAGATCTGGATGTGCCTTCACATTTTTTGTATTGTGATAGAACTACAACCACGATCTAAGCTGTTCTTTTCAATGGACTGGGAAAACACAAGCAAACCAAAGAAAACAAAACAGTCTCTCTCACAGTTACAAAAAGTGGACCAAGATAAAACATTTGACTCAGCAAAGAATTAACTCAGCTGACCACTGGACTGTGGTGCTGAACTGTGGTGTCGACAGTGGTGGACTGTGGTGGACTGAATGGTAGTCAGTCCAGCACCACTGGACTTAATCCCTAGCAATTTTTGAAGATCTCAACCCAAAGTTGAAAGTCTCTTGCTGACGCAGAACTGATTCTGTATCTTAAGAACTCTTAACACAAGACCAGATCACCAAATGGCTCATATGTGGGTATAGAGACATCTGAAAGGCCAGTGTGTTTTGTTCCTTTTGCACACTGCTACTCTGATGAAAAATACACTTTGCTTTTCAAGTTAGATGGCTAAACAGGCTTAACTTTTACAAGCTGTATTCAAGATAAACCATCTTACTTGGTGAGTTCATGATCTGAAAGCAGCTGCTTTAGATGCCTAGAGAGCAACTTCTTTTCCATAGACAGTCGAACCCAGGCTCTGGCCTTGCCAACATCTGTTTTGATCTCACTGATGTTCTGTATGTGCCTGAAAAAAGACAAAAACAAGAGAAAAATGTTTCCCAGTGTTTTTAAAAAAAATAAAGTATCCTTGGAGCACACTAGGCTACAACATGAATTTTACCAAAAATGAAAAATAAGGCAAATTATTGTAAAAAGATACAGCAGTCACCTAAGTACTTGTCGGTATCCAAATTCCTTGCATAACTAGTTGAAAAAGAGCGACTGAAAAGGAAATATCTGCAATGCAGTGTCCTATTTACAAAATTCTAAACCAGTCCCAATGGCTACATGATTTAAGAATCATTCTGGACCTTATCACTGCAATGTTTACAGCTAAACACTTTGGAAAATTAAATTCTGTCTTTGTATGCCCAGGAGTAGCCATTCTAACAAACAAGTCATATACAGTGTATTTGAAAAGAACAAGTGTGTCCCTTCAAAATCCTTAGCCCACTCCTTCATACTCCCAAAAAATTAGACGCTAGCAAGAAAAAAAGGGATAGAGAAAAAAACCTTTCAAAATAAATTAAGAGGTGATAGGCTGCTATTTTTTATACACTGAAAAAAGCACACCTTAGCAAAGTTAGTTGCACATACCTTTTTTCATGCTATAACACTCAGTGTCAGGCCAATCCAATTTTTAAAATAGTAAGTTCTTTAAACAGCCTTCCTCACTGAGAAGCAAGAATGAGCTCAAAGCTATGCAACCAACTTAGCACTAACTAGGGAAACATAAGCTATACCCATACCTTCCTGGAAATAAGGTAGTACAGAATACTTAATAAAAGGAAAAATGTGTCAGGCTATTTCTATCAGCTTAAACGGTGATGATTTAAAATCTACTCAGGATAAAACAGTTTCCAAAAAGGTCTACTACATATTTTAAGATGATTTCCCACCCCTCATATGAAATACACATCTTTTCTGTACGGTACCAACATTATGCATAGAAATAAATGTGCAAATCGCATAGGTTTATGTTTTTAGTAATTCAAACAAACCTCATATCCTGAACAAGAGAAATTCTAAGAGGTGACATAGCTGGGCTGGCATCTGACTTTCTCCTTTCTGAATCAAGAAGTATTCCTAAATTTAGATGAACAAAGAAGTTTGTTAGCAGGAATCCATCTAAAGATTTTTAAGTCAATAATAAAAAAGAGAAGATCAATTATCGTCAGATTGCATGTAGAAAAGGCATTTATTATAAAAGGGTTTAGTAGAACCACGTAAGTTGCAGTCCATGCTGCACTCTTCTGCTATTAGGGGCTCACAGTTTCTATCCCAGCAGATACTGTGACATACTTCCATTTCAAACACATAATCCGATATGCTACACAGAGTGATGCAGATCAACACACGCTGAGCATTAACACATTAATGAGATTTGCTTCATCCGGAACTGGTATGACATCACATGGCTTAAAACATATACTAATCGGTTATTATTTTCTAAAAATGACCTTATTTCTTCTACCCATGTGAAAAAACCATCTAGCACTGATAGAATACTGTGTTCAAAAAGATAAATGACTTAGTACACTGCACATCAGATCTATCACTCTGCACACTTCTACAACACCACTAAGTAAATGAAAACATTTTGTTTATCCATTTTAGAAATTATAATAGATTGTAAGTGAAAATTTTTACTTCAATATCTGATATGAGACATCAACATGATCCTGAACAGTTCTGAGACATTAATGTGATTGTGAACAGTTCTGAATCACTTTCTACCACTGCAAGCCTACTGGCACAGTTGCCTTTTAAGACAGAGTAACTAACTTCAGAACGCAGCAGACAACCTGGTATGCCTAGCTGTATTCCCCTAGCCACCTGCCTCTGGCAGTGACATGGAAGCTCTGGCACAGCTGAACCTCCAGAGATTTTTGGCCAGCCATGCAGTAGCTACATGTCACAGGGAGGATGACCTATGACAGCAGATCCATCTTAAGGCTTCATTTTGAAACATCAGCTTTAACCATTGCAGTAGTCTGGTAACAGCTGTGAAAAAATGGGCTAAATCCCAGCAGGTTCATTTTGCACAAAACATCTTATGACAATACGGCAGATCCACATTAACTCTGAAAGGAAGAGAATACTTTATCCAGTTACATTGAGGAACAGTATTTCCAGGTAAACAGTTTTTGCATGGCGCAAATTTGCAGACAGATCTTACTTGTAGTTTTTAAATCAACTTCTTCAATCTTACCTGAGGAACTGAAGCTGCCTGATGTAGCCTTTTTCTGCCTGTTTTCTAGGTAATGTAACAGATGAGACCACAAAGCAGATTTTCCCTAAAATTAAAAGTATATTAAACACAAGATTTCAATTAAAATCTTTCAGCAACATTAAAAAGGATATAACATATCTGAAAACATCGGCCATAAAAAAAGCTTGCTTTAATGTATGTTTTCCCCTATTAAAGTCATTGTTAAAAACAAAAATGAGAAACTAAAGTTGCAGGTGCTCAGGAGCTGCAAAAGAGGATGAAATTGCAGAAAGGAAAGCAGTCAAAGCTCTTGGAGTCTAATGATTCAGATTACAGACCAGTCAGCTGTGTTTCACTTCTCACAATTCATCAAGATGACAAAAAACAAACAAAGAAAAAACAGTTAAAGCCTTGTGGTGCCGTACATATGAGCAGAGCTTTCAGTCCAATCCTGCAACCTACATGTATCTTTCTCCCTGTATCTTCAGGAACAAATTGGCAAAAGATACAGGAACAGTTCGAGTAAGCCACCTTGGACCGAAGTGTGCACACCTATTCCCTTCAGGGTAATTCATGGCTACAGATGCATATTATCCATTTTCAAAACCTCAAAAAAAAAAAAAAAATCTCCCTCAAGTTCCTCAGGCAATTACAAACACAACAAACCCAAAACACAGACAGGACAAAAAACGTTTATCAGTAATAATATTCTGCCCTATCAAGACAACTTATAAATTAAAATTTGGAGTTAATTATTTAGGATTTGATAAGCCTATAAAGGTTCAAGTCTCACCAATTTTGTTGCTTTCTTAAACAGCTGATGCTTAAGCAGAAAAAGATGAAATTGTTCTCTGGTATGCTAAAAAGATTCTTGAATTCACCTTAAAGTCACAGAAGGTATCAGTACTTGCACAGGGGCTCTCCAGCACATCAGTTGCTATTATTTACTCATGAAATTCATCAGTATTAATTATCATGTTCCTAAGCTATTTTGTTAATTGGAATTCCCAACAAAAGTTTAACAACTCTGCATTTTAAAGGAGCAGTCATACTACAAGGTCATATTTGTATTTACAACTTTACGCAAAAAGAAACCATGACTTTAAAGCAAGAGCTGTTAATTCAATACTCTCAACTTCATTTAAAAACATCAATATATTGCTTTCTGAAAGTGCAGTAATTACAGTTCCACTCTGAAAGTTAGAAACAAACAAACAAGCCACCAACACACTTAAAAAAACAACCAACCAACTGATCAGTTCAACTGTGCAGTCCACAGTTAACATGAAGAACTAATGGCCATGCGGCCATTAGGCCAAGGTATTAGACCTACTCAATGAAGTGGCTTATCTCCAGAATATAAAATGAAAGCATCTGTTACATTTGTGTTGCAAGAATTTTATCAAAAATATGCATTTAGTGACAAAGCTAAAAAATATACACACAGAGAAACTCTATGTCTTATGTATATACCTTACAGATCTAACACGGAAAGCCAAAACACAAGTCTTAAAAGCATGAAAATATTCACCAGAGTTGCTTACAGCCAGAATGTCATTTCTGGGAAGACACACACATATACACACACAGTCTAGTGTTCAGCAGCTTGGGGCTGTGCTAAGAACTGCAACAGATCACATAAAAGAACAAACAAAAGATCCTGCAGCAAACAGATGTCAACAATCAGCATGAACATAAGAACTCATGCAGCATTTATCTGTCCATTTGCTTTAACATCATGTTACTCTCCATAGCAATGTGGATGTCAACTGTGCCTAAGAGGGAAAGGAAGACAGACCAAGGAAAGCAGCAGGACAGAACAGGCAAGGGAACAACCAAGACTCTCTGAAAGTTCAGACTACTTTGGCCATCAGACCCTACTTTCTACAACTGCACTGCTGCAGTCTGGGCAAAGAAAGGGTGTCAATTCACATAGCTAATGTAGGAGCAACAGGGTTCATCAGCAGGGAAGAGCTAAAAGCATGGATTGGTGGAAGGGAAGCCATCTTCATTACTATGGTCAATTGAAAAAGAAGAGTCTTCCATGGCTCATTATTGAAAAATAAGTATCAATGTAAAGGACAGCAGGCTTTTGCATATTTAATAAAGGCCAGAATACACAGAGAATTAGTAGTGCATTTTTACTGTGGATCATAGTATTAGATGCACTGCACTTCCTCCGTCGGGCCTCTTTATTCTACCACAACAGACCATTCAGCACTGCTTGCCAACATCTGCAATCAATCCAAAGCATTAACCTTATGGAGGGTTGACCGTCTGCTGGTCTGAAAGGCCCAAATCTGAGTTGAAGCAGAGTATACTGATGCTCTGTCTTCTAAGATGAAAGCAGTACAGCTTCTATCCTAAGTGATATACAAGAGGGAAGGGAGAGAGTCAGACAATAAATTTCGCATAGAGAAACTACTGCTATACCATTTGAAGGACAGTAGATGTAAAACACGATGAGTGCTTGGGTGCTGGAAGTAGAAATATTGAACTATGTCTACCTAGATTATGTACATTTATTTCTTGCTATTCCTTTGTATAAATAAGTAGGAAAGGATATAAGCCTCCCACACTCCATCTAATCCCATAAGTAACTCCAAACAGAAGAGCAAAATAAATAATCATTGCTTTCATATGAAAAGCAATACCTCTACCTAGTGATCTTGCAAACGTCACACAGTTATCTCATCATCCAGGAAGAACGAAAACAGCAAAAGTTTTACTTTCGGAAATGAAGTTATCTTTCATGAGAATAAAGACCCCACACCATATCCCATCAGCTGTACCTTTATTGTACACTACCTTAAAGCTTATGCACCTACAATAGCAAAAGTATTGAGAATACACACATAAAATACAATATCATCCTATTTAAGAACAGTAGCAGCAGCAATGGTTAAAGGGAAAGCAAATACTTCAAATAGTTTACCTGTTAGACACATCTGCATGTAAATTTGCATATATTTCTTTGCAAAAAGCAGAGACAGACAAGGAAGCTAACTGACATATAAAAGGCTGAGGACATACAGGTATTTAACACATGCTCATATACACACACTGTAACTTCTGGAAGGAGAGGCAGGACAGACCTAACCTGACCTTTTTCAAAAGGTATGTTCTGCAACATACAGGAATATTTGCTCCTTACCTGTTTGACCTGAAGACCGTGGCTCCATATCCTTTCCAAGAGATCACACAGACTGGCAATCAGGGTATTCTCTTCCACACCTGTGATATTCACCTCACCATGACCTAGTTCTACTGCTTCTCGACCCATTTTTTCAACCAGCATCCTCTTGGTCTCAAAAAGGACAGCAGGAAAGACTGTTACTTTTTATACAGGAATGTCCAAGACCATTCACGCTTTTTAAACAACAAACAAGAAAGCACACAATAGTAACTACTTGGCAGAACAACTGTGTATATGTATACACCAGATACAGGGATTGGCAAACGGGCACATTAGCCTGGAGAGAGAGTAATCAAAAAAAACATGGACTAGCAGGCCACTCTGACAAGCCAGAGGCTTAAGCAGCAAGCCCCTGCATCAAAGGCCTTGGGTGTCCTCCCATAAGCCAAGCTGTAGGCAGAGAATTCATACATACTTTTGTGTTAGTTGAAAAACTTCTCACCAACCCTCATCAATCTACCAGTCACAATATACTCATCATACAGCTACCTGAAGGGAAAAATGACAAAAGGAGCACTTTTTATTTCTCACTGTCCATGATCTTTCATCTTTGATGCTATCAACAGCAGGTCTAAGAGTATTAACATTCCCTTAGGCGCTTATGCACAGATTTAGCTGGGACACTATTAGTATTTTAATGTTGATACTCCAAGCTGCTTCTTTCTCCCTGGTGTTTTCATCTCTCTGTTATTGAGAAGCTCACTATAGGCATTAGAACTGCGTTCCTACAGTGAAAGTGTAAAGTTTATTTCCACAATTTTCATTGACATTAACTGAAGGACATTATTTGGATAACTCTATACATACAAAACTAAAGTGAAATCTAGAAATGAATGTAAATATGTGGTTTGACAAAACAGTTTTATACAATCACTATGTTTTCCCCACTGACTTCTGACAAGAAAATGAAAGTGTCTATTTAAGAATACTTTTTAGTATATCACTATAAACAGTGACACAATTCAGACAAATACCTGTTCAAATATATGGTCAAATACACTGGTCTGCTTGATGAAATTCCTGCTCCTTGCCGATTTTTCACTGATATGTTAGTGCTATGCAAATAAATAGGATGCATGCATAAAGCAGAAATGAAAGCAGAATACATTCAACTATATTAGCCACAAAATAGCTCAGCAAAGCTAGATATTAGGTGAAAGGTAGTGGTTTCTGCATATTACCTTATTTCGGCATTCCTTCAATAAACCTTCTACAAACTTGCAATTTGTTTGTGCAATTACTGAAGGAGAGAGGTTAGACAGTTTGGGCTGCCGAATAGTGCTGCCCAGATTCCTGGCTTCTTGGATGTATTTCTGTATGGGAGGAGAAAAATTACAAATACAGGTAAAAGTGAAAATCTTTGTACATGGCTGAATTACAAAACACCTTTCCAGCCCTCCCTTTTGAATCATGAGAAATGAATCACATCATCTTCCAAAAGAGTTCCCCCCATCACTTTTTTAAGTCCAAAACAATATCGAGTCAAGATATTTTCACTGGAGTTCAAATTCTTTTATACGGTTTGATTAGCATTAAAACACAGGTTGCTGAACATCACAAACACAACAGAAACTGACAAGGATATTTAGATGCATAGACATTTAATTACTCCCCCCATTGCTGATAATATAGTCACTATTTTTTCATATGAAATGAAAGCTTGTAAAAATTACCTAAACCAAAACTATTGAAACAGTTGACTGGTCTGCATGTGGACTGCAAAAAAAAGAGAGGGGAAAAAAAAAAAAAAGAGAGAGGAAAACAAACAAACAAAAAAACCCACTTTGCCTGGACCTTGACAAAATCCAAGACTTGCCCTGCGTTTCTGAGAATCTGCCATTTCCTACCATTTTCACAGGCTCTCAGGAAGCAGCTGCAAAATGCTACTATAGCAGCTCTTAGCTGCAGACTATCTGCATTTTAGAGCAAGCGATTTCATGATCTCACAATATTTTGGAGAACTGTTCTGCTCCTGCTTCTTCCATCAAAAAATTGCCAAAATTTCTAGCTTGGAGACAAGAACTTAAAAACATGGTTTGAAAAACCCAAATCTCAATAGACTGTGAATAAAAGATAAAGGGAAAGGCCTGTACAAGCTCCGAAAAAATACATGGTACATGCTCCACATTAGTAGGCTACTTCCCTAGTCGATATTGAAATAATTGGCCAAGGAATTTGTGAACAGGATTGCATTTATCAATCGGAATATGATTTTTGCCAAGAGGGGGAAAATCATACTTTCTCCATTAAAAAAAAAAAAAATAGCTATTATGCTATTTACACTATTAACATTTATGCTATGCATCTTTATCCAGAACTATGATTATAGTCATATTGTGCATTTGACATACCAGGTAATGCTCTGACATAGATTTTATAGATGGCCTGAAAGGCCAATCATGCTGGTCCCAGGCTAAACATAATTGCAACTGAAGCTCTGACATGGAAAAGTCCAGGTGCTGGCAGGACAAGTTGGTAGCAAAAAGCCAGACAAATCAGGTTAAGTGAAAGTGGTAAGCACATATGAAGTAATAAAAGCAGGCATGCAAAACAGAAAAGAAGAAGAGTGAAGACATGATACAGTACAGAATTCCCAAACATTCAACATAAAAATTTGTAAGTAATGAAGTTGGAAAAAAAAAAAACCCCACAAAACAAAACAAAAACACCCCACACACCCAAAGATGGCAGGAACTCCACCCTTCATCGGGCACACAAAATATGCAGTTAAAAGCTGTCAAGCCTTAATGTCACAGATTTTGGTTGATTATCCCAAACTTTCAAATTCTCTAAAACTTGCAACACAGCATTTTGTGACCACTGCCTCCTGCTCAAATTGATTCCCCATGTTTACTGGCCCATCAGAAGGGTTTCCCTCCCAATTCTTTCAGGCTTAATAGGCTTCTGGTCCAGCTAGGAAGAAGGGACAATTACACAAACAACATTTTTTTTTACAGAATATAGAATATACAGAATATAGAGTAAAACTCCAAATGCCAGCAGAGACTTACTTGACAGTTGATACCCTCACCTGTGAATGTAATTGCAATTTTTGTTCTTAAGAAATTATTTGCCTAGTGTGACACAATAACTCAATTAGTGAGCAGTCAGCTAAAAAGACTAAAAAATGCCTGCATTTGCAATTGCCTAATTGAAATACTAGAGTTTTTGGATGCCAAGCATCAAAATTGTTGAAAGTGGAAATTAGGTTATGAATGAACTGCTGCTCATTTCTGCTTCTAAGTTAAAAGTACTTTTGCATTATTGGAGCACAAGGAGCATGTCAAATCCAGAAACTATTTGAAGACCTTTAAATCAGGCAGACTTCATTCAGATATGTGGTTTAAAGTGACACGGATGACATTTCAGTACAATTTGCACAAACCAGAAAGAACACTTTGGGAAAAAAAAAAAAAAAAAAAAGTATACTGAAGTGCAGTTTAACTCATCATTTCCAAAAGGAATAAAATATAAAATCAGAGATACTTCATTTTGAAAACATTGTCTTAACTTATTTAGAAAAAGGATAAAAATGTTAAATATTAAAAAGGAGGGAGGAAGAAGCTTAATCTTGTTTTTTATTATTATTAAAAAAAAAAACCCACACACATTCTTGGGATAAGACCTGTTTGTCCTGTTCTCATGTAAAACTGAGCTAACTTCTAGAATTAGGGAACTAAATTATTTTGGCCAATGAACAAACTAAGAACTGCATTTTTATTAAGTTCAAACAAGGGCAAGGCAGAGGTGAACTGCTGTTAACTGCCTGGGTTTTCCATAAAGGTTAGAGAGCATTATTTATGCAACAAAAATAAGACAGCTGCAGTTGAACAGTTTTCACCTCTCTCTGGTCGTTGTCAAGACGCAGATGCTCTGTATGTTGCTTCTGTCTGTCCTTCCGCCTCCACTGTGCAGGAGCGTTTCTCTTTGTCCACCTATGAGAAGAAGAATATCATTTAGCTGGGATCAAGTCTTAGGTGAAAAGCAATGGAGAAAAATACAACGTTTCTATCTTACTGTTTATTGAACTTGTCACACATCAAACACAGAAGACAGCATTGCTGCAAACATAGGCACACATACACAAAATACCTCAGTAGAGGCAGCTAGCCTTAAACACCAAAGAACCCCACAGAAAGTAAGGTCACAACCATATGGTTTGTATTGTTCCCTCCTTTTATGATATCACATTACAATTTGTAACTTTTTCCTCTTTTTTCAAAAGCTTTTTTATAAGGTGCCCCTAAAACATTTGCCAGCTCTTAAAGTTCAATAGGATATGTTTATAAATCAACTGTCCTTAAAAGTAACTTCAAACAGAACTTCACATACAATATAGCTTTCTTAAGCAAATTTGCTTCTACGAGCAGAGATATTGAAAATATCTTTACATTTTCTCAGTAGAAAAAAAAAAAAAAAAAAAGCCCATTTGCTTTCTAGTATCTCAGTTTTAGCACTACTTTATAGATCTCACCAAGATCCCACACCAGACCTCCCAGCTTACTCACTTGTTGCTTGCTGGTCCAATGGAAAGGACATCAGACTGAAGCTTGGGAAAAAATCCAAGTTCATATTTTCCTTGTCCAATTTTCATGTCCAGCAGGTGCGGGTGGACTGCAGTGTGGTCAATTTTTGCTAGTCTCAATTCAATAGCTTTCTCTGAAATAAAACAATTAAATTCCTTGAGTGTATTTCTGAAAAAATCAGAAGTCAACTATAATCAAACGTCTGCAACTAAAAGCGGATTTCAAATTTATGAGAAGGAATTTTCTTATTAACCTTAACAGGGACACTTTTACCAGAATATGTTATACATCAAATTACTGCCACCAAGAGGAGAAAAACATTCACCTCCTTACTAAATTCAAATTGTATTTGCTACACTAAGCATGCAGAAAAATAGAGTTTAATTATCCTTTACATGAATTTCATCTCAGATTGCTATACAAGACTTACTCCATCATAACATTTAGTTCCCCACCTAAGTATTACACTTCTCCTTCAATACATTTTTGATGTGTTAAAGAATTAGCTAAACTAACACATACAATAAAGAGAACCAACAAATATAGGTTTCTTCTCTGATGCGTCAAAGGAATTGGCTTATTATCCTTACCAGCCTCATCAATGGTTGTGCATTTCTGATACATAGATGTGCGTAGAGTTGGTGTCCTAACATTTAGCAGCCTAATTTTATCCACTCTAGAATCAAATACTCTCAAAACTGGGTCCTTTTCATCTTCATCATGGCACATAATCTTGTTGTCAATAAAGGATGCAAACATTTGGGTCTCCAAGAATCTTGAGAGGAAAGGTAAGTACGGTTCAGGCTGGTCCGACAAGAAAGATGCCTAGCAGACAAGAGATAAAAGTATGTTTGGGAGTCTGCAGAGATATGACCAAAACTCAACAATTTTTCTACTCAAGTATATATTGAAGTGCTTTAGAGCCATTCAAAGGTTAGTTTCACTGCACACACTAATTCCATCTCTGAAACAGTCTATAAGAACCCCTTAGTTTGATTTACTACAGCACAGTAACTCTTGCATTGCAATATTAGCATTCCCTTGATTTTAATAACCATTTTCACAGAATTCCAGCAAACAGCAAAAACAATATTGCATATGTGGATGCTTGTGGTTGGGTTTACAACTTAAGTTTGCTGAAATCTTTTCACATAATTTCAAGGCAATCTGATTAGCTTTCTAGCATGCTGTGCTGCAACACAGCCGCAGCCACCATTCAACTATTCATCTGTTGTTTTATCTCCAGTAATCCAGTGTTACTCCAATAAAGATGATAAATAAAATAAAATAAAATTTGAAGAATTGGATTTTGTGTTTCCCTAAGGGATGTTTGCTACACACGTACAGGAATATTTTGTGGGATCATAGCTTCAGTTTCTAAATTGACCTGCATCGTCTTATTTCAACCTACTTTATCAAAGTTTTGCATCTGCTCCCTGTTGGTAAACCAAGATTCCTTGTCCTGGCTGGGCTGAATGACAAATACTTCATAATCTGCAAACATCTGTGTGAAACGGTTGGCAAATACTTCACGAATCTGAATATTCAGCTGGTAAATCTTGAACTCTTCTTCATCACACTGGATTTTAAGATCCTTTTTGCTACTGGTCTCTTCTCGCACCTCCAGCTAAATGAGTAAGGAAACAAAGACTGCATTGTTTTACGGTTGAGTATGCAAGATCTGATCTGTCATTAAGCTGCTATGCCTCAAATCAATACTTTAACACCCACGTGTCCCTCCAGCATATTTTACAATAAAAATAGCACTGCAATAAAAATAGCAATAGCAAAGAAACTAGAAAAAAAAAAAACTTGCATAAAGAAGTTAAAATTTGACTAAGTCATATCCTGCTTTAATACTGGTTGCACTGGATACTCTCAACAATAAAAAAAACCCCATATCCATTCAAATAACCACACATATCACATAATTTACTTTATTTTACCCTTTAGTCATCTGCATAAGTATTGCTGTTTTCTATCATCTGTAGGTAATAGGTGGAGATGTATTTCTTTGTGTAATAAAAATCCAGATTTAGTATTGTTAACATTTAATACATACCAGCTCCCAAATTAAGAGAGGTACAGTTAAAAGTAGTTACATGCCTAGTAGCCAATTTCCTGAGACCCAAGTCCTTAGCAACATAACACACAACTTGTTACTACATAGTTCAGTAATCTTTATGAAAGAAAAAGCATTTTCAGATATGCAGGTCAAGATTTAAAACAAAACAAAAACACACAAACAAAAAAACCCACAGAAATAAAAGATTCAGATATTCAATCATCAATCTTGACTAGAACTGGGTGTCTAGAAAGAGAAATTAAAAAAAAACATAAGCACTTGCAAGTCCACAGAGATGCCACAGAAAGCAAGATTTAAACTTTGTGATTAACTGAATGGCAAGTTTGGCCAGATAAACTTAAGGAAAATGACATAAAGGTAGAATAAATTACCTGAAAAGCAAGAATAAAGGAGGTAAGGTATATCTTTAGACACATTATCTTGGGGAAAAAAAAAAAACAACAACCACACACAAACACCGAAAAAGCTTTTCCCCAGTGAAGAGAAACCCATCTTCGGGCCATGACCTCAGGTAATTGGCTACTGCAGTTCCAGAGAGGATGAGCAGAATTTCTTAGCTTACCTTTTCTAGACTCACACCTGTTCTTTTCACGAGGGCCTGGAGTCTTGCAATGGTCTCATTTTCCTTCAGAAGCTCACAGGAATTCAAAGGTGATCCCGCTATGTTCCCATTTCTTTTATCGGAAACTATGTCGCATGCTCTAAGGTTCTTCATCTTGGAGGCGCTCTCACTACAGTGGAGGTTTCCCTCAGGTGGGATTCCAAAAGCCATCAGTATCTCTGATATCTCCTGAATGAACTCAAGCTTATTTGGAAACTGCGGTAAGTCTTCTGGCAACTCGATGAAATGGTTGTCTACATCCACAAAGCACAAGTTCGCCTGGGATTAAATGTAGAATGAGGTACCATTAGAATCAAGAACAAATACCATGTTTTATCTGTGTTTGGGCTTTTTTCTTCTCCTCTTTTGTTTTCTGCATTGCAAAATCTCTACCAACCGCTTTCATGATATTAAACACACCACAGCAAGAATCCCTTTAACACATGAATTATGTTTGGAAAATTAAGTGTGCAGAAGAAATATAATTTTCTGTAGAAATAGCAAAGTTTTTCTTCGCTAAAGAATTACAGTAACTGTCACACTGCCGTTTAGTTTGTCCCTCTCTAAAATCCTTTCACCAACATTTGGCAGTACTTTCAACAGAGTCACCAGGTTATTCTAGTGGGCACACATGAACTCAGGTTCCACTACAGCTTAGCAGTAACAACACAAACCAAGGCACAAGACCTAACAGACACTCAGTTATCTCTTATGGTTTCCCAGTAAATCCAGTGAGACAGAAGAGTCAATATTCAGTGAAACAGAAGGAGTCTGAACAGGTTCAATCACACTGCATGAACAATGGGCAAGCCTGGAAATGTGAGTTAAATGCACAAGCAATAAGAGGACAAAGTTTGGGCAGGATTTTATTGTGAGACTAAATCATGGGCAGAGTTGGATAAGCTGCACTTGGTGAGACCCTTTCATTTAAGTAAGCTGCTGCTGCAAAAAATGTCCCCCCCAAATACTTGTGACACTCAGCCTTTCAGCATTTCCACAGAATTAGGATGTCAGTTCTCCTTAAACACGTATCTACTGTGCTCCATCGCTTGAATTTCAACATTAAAATAAAAAGATGCCATACCAACACAGCAAGTGTTGCATGCACCTAGCAAGGCAGCTCGAGCAGCAGGCTGGGCCTGTGGCTGCCCACCATCACTTCTCATCCAAAGCGACGCCAGGTACGACTAGGGTAGCCTCTAAAATCAGGAGAGCTCTGGTGTTTGGGGCAAACACATGAATGCAGGACCTTCCCAAGACCCTGCTATAGGCATGAGCTAAATCATCAAAGAACAGAGTCAGCAAATGTTATCCCAATTTCCAGGACAATAAAGCCTTGAAGCCAAGCAGGATGCCTGCCAATCCATGCTAAGGAGAAAACAAAAACTTTTTAAGGAGCCACAAGCTCTCTGAGAAATAGCAGGACAGACGCATAAAGAAACTTTGTTTCAGGAAGTGAACTGGGGGACTTTTTTTTTTTTTTTTTAAAAGGTCATTCAACTTTTTTTCTCTGGAACAATCAGATGCCTTTTCACTTGGTGCTCAGGTATTGCTTTCCTCACTAAGAGGAAAACCTCCAAAGGCTACATTCCATAAAAACATTCGTAGATTGTTAACAGAGACAAGAAGCATCTCATACAATGGAACAACCCTCCTGGGACACTATACTAAGGAACAAGGCTGTCATATGCGAAGTTTAAACACTTGTCTTTTTCACATGGAAGCTTATATAATCACAAATGACAGTGTTTAAAGGTGTAAGTCGTACAGACTTTAGAAATGTGTATGCCAGTGTTCCAGTATCAGATGCTAAAGCCTGATCCTGAGGCTAACAGCAAAACTTTCAGTTGGTTCAATGGCCTCCAGTCTACACCAATTGCCTCCAAAGCCAGAAAACAACTGTATTTCTTTAGTTTGACTTCCAGTATAATAAGGGCCCAAACCCCAGACACATTCAGCTATGCCTGAATGAGGCTCATATCCTTCCTTTCAGCTCCACTTAAAATACAGAGGAAATTATTTCGGTTCTACTCAAAGGATATCTAGATAGAAACAGCTTTTTCACTGAACAATGACTAGGCTCCCCACCCCATTGACATCCTACAGAGGAAATACTTTCTAATTTAAGCATTAGTCCATAGCTACATTGTACACAGCTGCCTGCAACAACGCAGAGCTGTCAGCTCCGATACCTCAATCGCCACTGGCCAAGCTCTGTCGGCCCAGGTGCTCCGGCTACAGGTTGCCTATAGGCTTTCAGTTCCCTTCCTAGGCAATCAGATTGAAATATAACTATTTTTTTCCTGCTCAAACAATGCTGAAAGACTCAAAGCCATTCAACCACAACATTCCTACAATACTTATCACTGTTGTGCTTTATGTCCTATCTTGCAAATAACCATGCACTTCACTTAATGCAAATAAATCATGTACCTATGGGTGCATATGTGTTTTTTATTTATTTTAAGCACATACAAGGTCACAAGGCTTGTGGAAGAAGTGTTGACAGCGGTCCTGAATTCTATGGGAAGCTCTTGTGCCATTCCTGCAAGCACATGGTGACCTTCTGCATTTGTTAGCTCTCAAGTCAAACCAGAATCTGCAATAGCTACAGCTAAAAGCTGTTTTACATCAGAAACATGAATTTAACTATCCAAGCTGTTGTTTAACATTGAAGTGGAAGAAAACTTAAAACGAAAGTCAATAAATCTGCCCTATTATCAAGGTTTGTCACAAAAGCAGATAGTGTGAACACACATACAAAAACAGTCACTATAATTATCATTATCCTGATCAGCCTGATCTAGATATGTTGACATCTAGAGAAAAAAGACTTTTCAAAAGATTTTTCTTCTCTTCTAAAACACACAAAAATCTAGCCTAATATATTTTAAATGGTTAAAGTAATAATACTGAGAATAAATATCATTATTATATTAGCAGAGAAATAAATTTTGTCTAAGTGCAAAAAAATCCATCACTTATCTTTTCTCACGGAAAAGGCAATATCCTTGGAATCACTTAATTAAAAACAAGCTTTTAAACAAGGTACTATTTTTTTTTAATTTAAAAAGTGCTGGAAGACTCAATTTCACCCAAATTAAGATTAATTTTCACCATTCTCTTGAATAGCAAGAGTAGCAAGTACCAAGATGCACATGAGTAGCAAAATGCACATATGCAAATCCAGTAGCATGAAACGGCCCAGATCAATTTGCCTACTTAGATTATATTGCAATGCTATTGCAAAAGTATTCAAAAGAAACAACAAAAAAAAACCCTGTGTCGCCTTACTATTTGCTGTGTTTGTGATCTGCAAGAGCTAGTTTAACCACTTTTGGATCAACCTTACCGATAAACTAGCCACACTTCTGCCAGCAACATCTGAAACAGCTATGCGCTCTCCCCTTTCTCTTCAATTTCTGCAGAATCTTATTTTAGTGTCACTTCTACTTACCCTCTTTCTCCTCCGAGTTCCTCAGTGGCCTCAGATGCCGCTCTTAGCAAAACCACAATGCCAGCCACACATACAGAAAGAGCCCTCAGCAAAAGAGAAGTGCATAAGAGTACAAGTTGAACTTGAAGCGTGCTGTATCGCTGATATGTACAAGAAGCTCAAACCTACAGTAAGTCCTGAGCTTCTTTTCCAAATTTACTGGGCCACCAGCAAATCCTTGGTGAACATCAAAGAATCTCCCATCAGGCACTCTTTCCTGAGGCACTCAAGGGTTAGCCCAAACTTGAATTTTGCATTGACTTTGCTAATTTGCTAAAGACTTTAATCTACATCTGCAAGTTCAAGGATATAGCTGGGGTTTCTATGAGGTGGGAGGAAAGGAGGAAAAAAAAAAAAAAGAAAAAAAAAAAATCAAAAATCCCATAGTAAAGCATGTCTTCAAGCTCTGAGACGTCCTTGGTGTTAGACAGATACATATTCTTCAACAATGCCTTTCAACCAAGAAATGATAATGATATTTTTTGTTCAAGTTCGCTTTGCTGCTGCTTGTCCAAATTAGACAGTATTTTGTTCTCAGATGTCTCATCTATCCACATAAGTGTATTAGCAACAGAAATATACTGTTTAGGTAATTTCAAGACAAGGACAAAAAACTCTGATTGTTTTTCCCTGTAAAATTCTGAATAAATTTGAAAGAGAAGGTCTCTAGATATGTTTTGCAATAAGGGAGTAAAATCCTGATACTTACTGTATCAAGCACCTAGATGCAGGGCTTGGATATTAGCTCTTCACATAAGCTGGAAAACTGCATACAGTTTCAAATATATATCAAATTTTGGCAATAACCATCATTATGTATTAATGTTCCTTTTGATACTGATAATAAATCTCTCTAAGCACAAATAATAGAATCTACATGTTTTACAGCTGCATTGTGGTACATTTTATGTACTTTCCTTGTTAGTTTCTATATCAGGAATTAAGTACCAAGTTTATTTGACTCTTTTAGGGTTATCTGAGGGTCTAATGACAACAAAAGTAGATTTGAAATAGTAAACAATCCGTCCCTTCATCTTCCAGTTCAATCTATTTTTATATGTTAAAAACAACTACCTTTTTTTAAACTTCCAGGGTAAGCTGATAAAGCTCTTCAAAGGCATTACCTTTTATACAGTTGAGACATCTGCTCAAAAATTAGAACTGTTAATTGGAAGCTTTATAGTCTTCTTAAAATGAGAAAGTTCTCTTACAGAAAGAGTACGATCTTTAAAAAATGTTTTATAATAATAAAAACATCTATGGCACATTAATATTATGTATTCTCTACCATCTGCCCTCTATAAAAAACTAAAAAACAAAAACAAACAAACATCCACAAATTTGTTAGTCCTGTCACAGCACCCAAAATTTCATAACATGTAGTCAACTATTTTCATGGCAAGTGTATAGGAGTATACATTAATTTGTTATTAATGATGCCAGTGCATAAAGAAAGAGGGTAAAAATATATTAAAAAAAAGGAGACTAATAAAGGCTTTGGGAGAATAATAAGAATAACAACTTGAAGAGAATTTTTCCTTTGAAATTGCCAGGACAAACAAATGAAAACTATCAGCATATCAGCATGTGGCTTTAAGTAAAAAGAGCAATGTTGGCATGGTGACCAGACTAGAGGTTTACAAAATTATCTTTAGTTTCACAGAGCTTTTTTAAAGAAGTTTTCTATGCCAAGCTAAGTTTCAGCGCTGCTTAGTATTGAAAAATAAATTTTTTTTTCCATCCTCTCCTCTACCATATTTCTGCTTCTCTGGTAATATAAATGACACCAGAAGACAAAAGATGACCAGATGAAGCAACAGAGATCACAGCGCTAACAGGATGCTGTAATCAGCAGCATGTCCCCATTACTTGCCTGTTTACCCCTCTGGGAAGCTACACCTACTGCCAACACATGCCATGCTGCCATAGATAGAGCTCTAACTGCTCTTGGTTCCCTGACCATTGCAACCAACTCTTGAATTCTATCCTGTTAGGTCCATGAAAAGGGTATTTTTGACACGAGAAGGGATAAAATACCTCTACATAGCCTTAATGTAGCCCCAGTCCCATGGTACGAGTTGCAGAGCCTTTAGGAACCTTTGCTCAGCTTACACAGTATCTGGCATTAACAGGGTTATGCTCCAAGGGAGGACTTCCTGAGTACTACCACATTTAACATGAGTTTGCCCAAGCAGATGCTGACATTTTGCTGCTGAGGTATTCATTTCAGAAGAAAACCCTAGACACGTGTCCGACTGGCTCCCAGTAAACCAACCCCATCTCAGAAACATAGTGCAGAGAAACACAGCCTACTGCTGTGCAGGAAGCAGCCAAGCAGAGCACTGCACTGAAGCCAGTAAGTTTTGATCACTCATCCCACACAGAAGCAGCTGTGTGACTTTTCAGTCCAAGCTGGTAAGTTCACACCACACTTTGCTGCACTTCCTAGCATGACTGGGCTAAATAAATTGTCACTCTGTGGTGACTCAACCAGTTTCTTGAAGCACAAAAACGTCATTTCTGTAACCTGCAAGACTACTGAGAAAAATCATTTAAGTTTAACTTTATCATAACACACAATTTCTAGAAGAGGGTTTTATTTATGACTTTCATAAGATTTTCTCCAGCATCTCCAATCAATAAAATTCTCAAATGACAACAAGAACTTCACTATGGCTGTTAGAGGTATCATTAATCTTTTAGCTCATTTCTCACTTTCCCTAAAGTTGTACACCACCAAGCTCTTCTCACCTCTTGAGGCAGCTCCAGCTTGGACCTGTCGTCCAGCCCATTGGAGTGCAATCCCATCAGGTAAGGGACAGGAGCATCTAGAAAATGAAGGAGGGAGGCCGGAAGGATAGGAACATACACATGCTGCCATTGAAATGGAAACATTAGTGCTGTGATGGTCTCTGCTACAGTCATCAGTCTCTGATAATCTGAAAAAGAGTAAGAAAAATATTCATTTCACAAACATATTTAAGCTAAAGCAAACATATCTAAGCTAAAGAAATGAGAGGCTGCCTTAAAACAAAAACCACAAAACCCAGAGCTAGCTGAGCAGCATCTTTAATGAAAACCCAGACTTGTGTGCGATCTGCTGAAGATACAGAGCTGAACACAAAGTAGGTCATTCCACAAGGCATATGAAAATGAGCAAATTAATTCTTGGCATCCATTAAGTCACTCTCTGCTACTTATACAAGGGTTATACAGTAACACCACTTTAAGCATGGAAGAAGTATTCTAGGGGACTAAGAAAGAAGTTGGAAATGCATTATATTCTCTGTTCTTCTATCTTTCTATGTAAGCCTTGGAAGAAACCCAAGGCATCTGGTATCTCTCAAACATTTTTTTTTAAATGAGAATTTAGACTTCTGTAAAGAATGCTGAATAAAAGGCAACCCAGAACTGGGACTGAAATAACTGTAAAGAAAAGGGTTTAGCTTTATGTTTTGTATTGTAGGACTACAGTCACAGTCGCAGTTTTTTGCAAAAGTTAAAATGTGTAAAAAATTTACAAATATATGCATCATCCAGGATGCAACACCATAAGCACTCAGGAGTCTAAATCAAACAACTGCTAAATTATTCAAATGGTTTTCTTGCAGCCAGGCTGAAAGGACTATAAAGGATGCTCACAAGACTAAAACAATTCCTACCTTGAGTCATGCTATAAAATACAGTTCAAGATGTAAATATAGGATGTATTTCTCATGATATTGCAGAAGTATTTAATTCTAATCAAAAACAGAAGGAAGAAATGGAAAAGAAAAAAAAGGAAATATTACAGAGAAAAGTTAAGCTCAATTATACACTGTTTCAGAGTTATGGCTTTAATTCGCTCCTTGCCATCCTCCACTCAAACTTCAGGTGGCAGAAAGGAAAGGACAAGAAATTTAGTTCCTAGCATTTCACGACACATTTTGTTTGCATTGAAAAGCTGTACTCTTTGGGATCTGCACCACCAAGAACTCAGTACAATTTATGCTAGTTTCAGTCACAACTTTTCAACCTAATTTTTCTAATTTTCCTTTCGGATCAGCCTGCACCAGTAAAAAATGTTGCTTCACAGCGTTATTTGCCACTGCCCCACACCGCAGCAACTGTTGTGGCGATCCTTCAGTCAAAAGGAGTTGGGGTAGCTTAAACAATTTAAAGTCTTTGCTAGCAGCTCTCTTGAATCAAAGTTGGAGAACAACTCAGTAACCATTAAGAGCAGCAATCTGGAGGAGACAGCCATCAGCGAGGGCGGGTCAGTAGGTGGTAACATTTTCAGTAGCCAAGTTGTTGGTGAAGTGCATGTCTACATCCCTCTTCTGCATGGACCCATGGATCTGCCTACAGTTACTCACTGGCTTACAGCTTTAATTACAGCCTGACTGCAAGGAAGTGATGAATTAATTATAAGCTTTGGGAAGAAGAATCTTACTCCATACTCTATTTTCCTCAGCTTTAAAAGGAACTTTAAAAGTAGCCATAGATGCACAAACGTTTCAGCTGATTCATATTCAGTTTGTTTATCTGAAAGAACAAGTCTCAAAATAGAAACAGTGATTTCCTACTGCACAAAAACGCCTGTCTAATCCTGCTGGCTAATTTAAACTCAAATTATCTCTCTATCATTACGCTAACTTTAGTACTAGCCTTTCAAATTAATTACTAAGCAACATCAATAATTCAGATTTCCCTCCACTTAGCAGTTACCTCCTGCAACCAAGTTATCTGAAAATGTTACTCTTTGATCCTGGATAGCTACATGGCTTGAGTTATTCCAAACTCTTTGGGTTGCACTGTCACAGCCTTCCATTATCAATAACTACATTCTGCAGCCTTAGGCAGCTTATGAGCTACTGGCAAAAAGACAAAAGCAAGAAGCCTTTAAGCATGAATCAAAATAACTGAATTTGTTCCTAAGTTGTAACTATCAGGAGGGGGTGTGGGGGTTTGCCTTAATAAATAAAATAAAAATAACAATAATAACAATAAAAAGGAAGCAGCACATTTCTGGTACCAAAGCACTACAAGGGATTTAAAAGTAAAGAGAAGGAAGAAGCATTTCTGCAGTAGTGTTGCTCTTATTTTGAAACTGGGCTGTGCTTAGCTATGAGAAGTTTTCTGGCACAAATGAAACCTTGATACTTTGCCTTGCACTGGACAAGAGCACCGATAAGAGAAGCTCACCTATGACTATTATGCTATTTGGATGAAAATTACTTAACTCCTCAATGTGCTACTTTTTATACATGATCACATGTCTTAAGACATGGCCGTTTTGTTCTTTTAACTGCTGTGTGTAGTTATATTGGTCCTTACTGTGCATATGAGAAGCAATTTTCATCAGTTATTTGTCTCTATCTAGTATACCTGGACATTTCTGTTGATTTGTAAAAAGCAAGCAAGTCCAGACAAGATAAGCAGAAGTGAGGGATATTGGTCTAGGAAAACAAGAGCAGTGAGAACAAAGGCAGCATTTGTAAGCTCTACAAAAAGACCAGGACCCACCTCTCCGAACCTCCACTTTCACATGACACTGCAGAGAAGTCTGTTGGAGCTGACATTTCTTTTTTCATTGTTGTTAGCTGCTTGGAAACATCTGCTCCAAGCAGACTGCAGAGCTGTCACAGCTCCATGCACACTTTTCCAAAGAGCTCTTCCTGCTCTACAGAGAGCTATGGAATATATTTCACAGATACAAACGTCATGGCATTTCTGGGAATGTCACCCAGAACTGCCTCCCGAGGGCATGACTCTGGCCCTCCCTCACTCGGTGTCACTGTCTGAAGGGATTTCTGCCCAAATTCCTTGGCTCTAGCTCAGCACTAGCAAATTACACAAAAAGTGGTTGTTAAGAAACACCCTTGGAAAAAAAATGTTTTAAATCAAGTCAGAAATTACCTTCCTTAGAAGGTAGATATTTAAGAGAGTAAAAGTTCAAAAAGACATAGCTACTACTGCTAGGAATGCATTAAGTGTCACAATTAGAGTTAGTCAAAACTGAAGGTCCAAAGACAGGAAACAAATTATTTTCTTCTACTGAAAAAAAGGAAAGAAAAAAAAAAATCATATAGAAACCATTTGCGAAAAGTTATTGACTGACACTAGACTCTCTTGTCAGGTGTACAGCAGCCCAACTCGGTCAACATTTGGTACAAGACGAGGAACAGTGGAAAAAAAAAACTGTCAAAAAGATCCAAGTCTACAAGCCTTACATCACATTAATCCTTTCCCTTTGATTTCCAGATGCCTGAGTGCATGCGACAGAAATAAACGTGTTCATGACCTATTTAAGCGACTTTCCAGGAGTCTGAGCAGTGGCTAATTTAGGAAGTGCCAAGGAAAAGGCTGAACCTTTTAATGCAATGTGGAAACTGAATTCAGTAACTGATCCCCAAATGAAAAGAGTACATATAATGTGGTGGCCTGAGAGTGGATCAAGAGACCCCATTTCGACAGCCAAGTGCTGCTTTTCCCATAGTGCTTCCAACAGGCTAGGCAAAGGCTTTCTTATTTTTTGGTGGGGCAGAAAAATCCACATAAACTCTGTAAACCCCACCCACACAATGCCTAGCCCATTACTGAAAAAGAAAACACAGAAAGATAAGTTTGTTTGCTAGGTAAGTATCTGTAGTTATTTCAAGGAATAATAAGCAAGGCAATTTGTTTCTTACATACAAAATAGTAATGTTTCAGAGGTGCATTTTTTTTAATTTTTGTATTTCAACAGCTACAGTTTTCCTCTAGTGGTTAAAAAATGTGTTTATACAGTGGAACATAACGCTTTATTGCCATACTGCAAGCACAATTTTGCTATCACCTTGACAATACAAACAAAATCCATCTTTGACTTCAGTCTATGCACTTAACAGGTAAACGTATTTCAGACATAGATGCACTGAATACTGATAACTGTAGATTATACTTTATAAGTAGTTCCCATTTGTATTCTGCATATATTTAATAACTCAATAGAAGTAAATATTGAACACCAACAAATGGAAGTAACACTATGGGCTATCTTAGAATTAATCTTAGGATCTTCTAGGTTTCTTTGCCACTACTGTACAATATAGTGGTCAAATTGCAGATAATCTGTCTACTTTAATCCACACCATAATGGATGGGTGGGTTTGCACTACCATTTACCAATGGGGCACAGAAGAGAAAAAAAATTATCTTCTGGCATAACTCTGCATCTTCTGGCTGTGCTAGAGTAACAGGATATAGAAAAACAAGCCAAGGGGTCCCAACAGCCACAGAATGATTAAGGTTGGAAGGTTCTTTGGAGATCATCTAGACCAACTTCCCATGCACAAGCAGGGTCACATTTCACTGCACAGGATCACATCCAGGCAGGTTTCAAGTCCATCTGACTGTATAGACATTCCCAAATCAACACAGCAAACAGATTACTACCACTACCATACTGACTGAAGAAACAGATGCTAAATCACCTTAATTGCTGCCCAACCTTTTTAAAAAGCATTTAGTTACTTGATTTCAGCAATACCTGTTTAAGACCACAACAGAGACTTGGAATTTAAGTTCATTCAAAATAAACATTTGCACATGTTTTTCTTTTGAAGTAAAAACTTTAGTGCAACAAATGAAAGATTATATTTGCCCCATTATTTATTCTTTCAAACCATCTATATAAACAGCTATGTATCTCTTCAAAGTATACATGTTATTCAGCAAAGATAGAAAAAGAACTCAGCTAAGTAGCTGGAGAGAAAACAAGAGAAAGCATGATGTGTTTCCAAAAGTATAACTTTTTCAAGAGATAACAAAGCGGACAGGTTTTCTTTTTCTCTTTTCAGTTCAAGAATATGTGTCTATATGAAAGCCCAAACCTTTAAATTCAGGTGTCTAAAAACAGAATCCAAAGCAAGGATCTCTTGGCAGCTACAGAAATTTTCTTAACATTAAAGTCTGCAGGCAGATCCATCTGACTGTATAAATACATTAATGTCATTGAAAAAAATAAATACTCCATAGTAAAGCATCATTCAAGAAATGAAATATATCCCCTTGTACCATTACAACTACAAGACAAAAACAGAGAGCAAGTACTCACGCTGTGAATAAAGTAGTATCTGAAATTCCAAGAGGGCACAGGTAAAGAGCTGAACCACATTTTCTACTCCAAGCAATTCAAAAACTTCTTTAACCGGAAAATCAAACAATGGAAGTTCATTGGTGCTTGGCCTCTGGCAGATAATTGGTCCATAAACACCTGAAAACTTTAACGATCTTCCTGCTGGAGGAAGAGGAACCTCATACAGAATATTATAGATGTAGCTTTCTAAAGGTAGAGGTGGTGGCTGAGGTGAAGTCACAGCTTGGTGAAGTTGTTCTAGTACTTTCTTACAGGCTTTCATGAAAGACATGGGTGCAATCAGACAGATGCACTTTGAGACATACAGTGTGTCTCTGCTGATGTCATATGAGTTAAACCGCTGTAGCTTTGAAACAGAAGTGCCATTGCAGTCTCCTGCGCTGCTGCAGCTATCTCTGTCATTTGGAGGTGGAGTATGAAAAATGTCATACTCGGCATTGTGCATATGATACAATGTCTGCATTGCACTGCAGATCTGCTTGCTAGTGACTTCCTCAAAAAACGTGAGAGAAAATCCAAATGTCCGTGAGCCATCTTCACGAGTAATAATGAAAGAGTGGAACTGAGGTTCTCTGGAATCTGCTTGTGTCTTGAAAGCAAGCCCTTTTGGCATACACAGCTGCAACAAGAAAGGAGGTGAGGGGAGAACACTTTAGTTAAAACACTTTACTCGCCACCTGCCACCAGAAACATTGGTTAAAATAGGATATAGAATCCACAGGCTGCCATCAGGTTTCACTTTAAAATTCTATTGAGCACTACATTACTGCACAGCACAATACTGCCAGAACATTGTGCTGTGGAACACATTTAAAGTGCTGTATGATTTCTACTGGAACTTATGAGTACTTTGTTACTAACTGCAATAGCAACTTATGAGTACTTTGTTACTAACTGCAATAGCAACAAAATAGCAAAATTAAAACTTGCCCAAAGAAAATTATTTGGATCACCAAGACTAGAAACATGACAAAAAAGTTACATATTCAGTCTGAATTAAGAAATCACATTGCATTCCAATTAGCAGGAAGAATCGATGTGCAAATAAGACTCATTAATCACAGAGCAATTTATTTCTCTGGCAGATTTCAAGGCTGTAATAAAAGAAGTCATAAGAGAGCAAAAGATTGTCCTCAGTTTTAATTTAAATTTCTTCTTCTTTAAAAGAAGCATTATCCCAAATGAAAAGATCTTTTCAACCTACACAGTTCAGAATAATTAATCGATGTTTGCCCAGTCTACACTGGGCTTTTGCACTGCAGCCTTTTTGTCATGAAAAACACAGACAGACACCTTCACCTGTTAAGGCACCTTAAGAACAAGCACCACTGCACTAGCAATACTGACCATTCCCACAGCATCCTGGTCGAAGGGGTTCCACTCGACATTCTCAGGATAGCGAGCAAGAACTTTGGACTTAAATGTGCGTCTTAAAGGCGTCTGTTCAAAATTTTCCCCTGTAGGTAAAAGAAAAATATAGAGGAAAATATTTCAAAAACTTTCTAAGCATGTTCAAACTAAGCCAAGTAGCAAGACATCAGTAGGTAGGCGTGAGGAAAAGTGACTTAAGTGCGCACAATTCCTTCAAGAGAAACAGAAAAGGCAGGAGAGTTAGTTAAGCATGTAATCAAACTGCAGATATTAGCAAGGATTAGCATTGCAATTTTTCTGTGTCATTACCTATCCATGATTTCCTGAGGTGTGACTATACTGAGTTTGCAGTTATTACAGTAATTCTCCAAGCAACACATTATATATTTCAGATTCTTGTTGAATGATAGCTAAAGCTTAAGTTTCAGAGGAATCTCCATTTGTTACTGAAGAAAAGGACAGACAAGATGCAAAGACAATGCAAGTTCAAAATAGACATACAGCTGGCATTTAATTTCTTCTTTGAGATTTAGAAAAAAAAATGGGTATCCACCATACGTTACAAGAGTTAGCTGCAAAGTGAGAAAGCTTAGAAGGTTAAAAGATTAAGAAACATGTAAACGCCCAAGACGACAGGGTACCAGAAAAAGCAGAAAAACTGTGCTTTTTTCCCCCAACACTTTTTCCTTTACCTTCTGTTGCACTTGAAAAGAAACAGCCGGCACCATCTCGGGTTTTAGAGGCCTGTATATACTGGCATAAAGCTATATAACAAATAAAAACAACACTGCATTATAAATTTCATACTGTTGACTGTAATTATGTAGCTAGCACAAACAAGTAAACAACATAAGTATTTTATATAGCATTAACATACATACTCATCTGCTCTCCTAATATGTTTTTTATACACGTTGATGGTTATTTTACTGCACGAGCTACAGAAATTTCAGAGTCAGCATTTCAGATAAAAATTAATAACCACAATACCATTTTAGCAATAGTAATTAGCTACATGGTAAATGACAAAGGTTTTAGAAGTTAAACTACAAAATACTCCCTAAGAGAAGACGATGAATAAATCCCAGGGATAAGATCATTCCAGGATCTACAGAATTATATTCAAGTAGTATAGTCATAGATTTTCACTGAAGAACAGATATTGTCCATATGCTCGAAAGGCAGGTTCAGCCACAGCCTCTCAAATTTCCTCAAGACCAATGGTCACCCACCATGATAGTATGGAACTTTCTGCAGGACCACCTCTGAATGTGCAGAGTTGATTAAAAATAATAATAAAGAACTGCCTATCTTAAAATAATCTTTGCTATCTTACTAGAATACAATTAGCAAAATGAACATGCAGCTGTTGACAGCTGCACTAACAATCAGGCGGAATTGCATGAAATCACAGGCTTTAAATAAATCAAACTATTTCAGCAACACCTGCAAAGAGGAAAACATACACTTCAACTCCTCACTTATTATCTTGCACATAGCAATTACACAGCAATAGAAGTTGATTTCAGAATTGGTTGGGTTTGTTCCATAGTTTTACAGTAATGTTTCTAAACCAGCTTTGCATCATTATTCTGTACAAGACTGACTTGCACAAAGTAGACATATGTAGACAGCTATAACACCAGCTACAGACAATAAAGAACCTAACAACAGTAGTGAACTAGAGGAAACAAAAGATGTGTTCCCAGGGAATTCTGGGAAAAAAAAAAAAAAAAAAAAACCCACACAACAACAGTTGAGGTTATATAACTGTATATTTTATTTAAAGACCATATTTTAAATATTGCATCCAACACAGAACTTTGCCTCAGGACTTAGGACAGGTCTTGCAATATATAAAATGCATCTATTTTGTTAATGTGCTGTTTTAAAGCACTGAACTTAAAAGCAGCGATTTTTTTGTTGTTGCTTTCAGGAAAATTTGCAAAAAAAAATCAAAAATATATCAAGGGGAAAGTTCAGGCAAAATAAATAGAGTACTACTTCACTGAAATCATCCTTGGAAAGCTCAAAGTCAATAACAGAAAATACTTAGCAATAACAGCACTTATGAAAAGGTAAATGAGTGAATAAATTTTCAAAAGATGACAACAGGCATTCAAAGAGCTTTCAATCTCCCAAAAAGGAAAAAAAACATGACATGTTACTTCTTACTGACACAAGCAACACACCTACTATTTTCTATATTTAGATCTATGCAGATGATGCAATGTCAGTTTTTAGATAATTGAGGAAGGAAGTTCTCTCCTGGACTTGGAAACCACCCACCATAACCACTGGGTTCACATATATTATATGTATGCATATATGTAATTATATATGTAGGTATCTACTAAGAGTTTGTGGGGTGTGGAACTACAAGGCACTGACAGACTTCCAGGTCTTGCATTAGCTGCAACACCTCAAATGACTCCAGCCCACAGGTCTAATTTCAAGTTTATGCCATTTTTAGACCTGTATTTACCACCTCAAACACAGCAGAGCAATTTTTGGCAGGTGTCACTATTAATACCTGCATCTAATCACAGTAACTGAGAACATATTCCTGACAAACAGTCCTGTGTGTTCATGAAATATACTACACCAATGCTGAAACTCTTAGCATATACACCATAAATCCAAGCTATGTCGGCCAATTTTATACATCCACGCAGGTAGCTTATGGTAACAAAAGCAAAAGAAAACAAAACCCACAAACACACACCGACTATCCGTGCAACACTGATTTTTAAAGAACTGTTAATACTGCCGCTTTCATTTAGTCACGGAGTCTGCTGATCTGCCCAATATAATTACCAGACAAAAGACATCCAGAAAGTCTATTGATTCTGATTAAGTGGTTCATTGCTTTCATGCTGCCAAGCAGCTTCTTTCTTTGGATTCCTGTGATAGTCTGCTATTCACCCTGTTCATTCATTCTGGAGGTCAATTTATTGTATTGTTCATTTATAACATTTTTGAATGAAAAATTATATTGAAAATAGCAAGTAACCAAAATATTAACTCTAAATTATCCACAGACACACACTTAGAAGCATCTTTTAATCATTCAGAGGCTGTATATGCAATTCCTGCTGCCACTAAAATGAATAATGTCTTATGACTTAATAAAGTAAATATAAAACAGCTCAGACACAAAACAGTCATAGTACTGTAATGAAACAGACAAATAAGAACTTTGTACTGACAACACAGATTACGAGCCACGTACTCAGCTTTCCCATGTCACACAGTATACTAGAGAAACTGCATTTTGGATTCATATTCCCCTACACAAACCTACAGAGTCCCTTTACCTCTGCACTTTCTATACCATGGTTCAGGGCAGGATGGGAGCTTGAGAATGGGCTGACCACGGCAGCCCAGGAGCAGGAGTTTTCCAAGTATGGCTTGCAAGTCAGTCAGTAGAACTGTACAACACCACCCAGAGAGCAGCCCAGTCGCCTCATCCTGCATCTGTACTACGCTTTGATAGGCTGAACAGCCATCCAGATCGGGGGAGGAATCTACTGAAAAATTTATATATTGACAGATGGAAGGTCTTTTCCAGCCACAATGATCCTATAGATATAAATTTATGTAGATATATACAGATAGACTGATTCATTTTTCTTCCTATTTTGCAGGATTTCTTTCCCAAATGGATAAGCTCTACCATCTGGTTCAGGATGCTCCTTATACAGAAGTTTCCATCAAAACAGCACCGGGGTAGGAACAAAAAGACAGGACTTCTTGAACTCACACGACCAAAGAAATTCACACCAATATTGTCTAGGAAACAAGTGTTGTAAGTGGTGTCATGCACGAAAGGAGATGACCCCAAACTGAGGCAGTGCCTGCAAAATGTCAAACGTCACTGCCTCAAGAGAGCACAAGTATTCCAGACACCATCATTCAACAGAGTCCATGAGAGGCCACTCAGAACTACAAGGTTTCAAATATAGATGTTCTTTTATTGTGTTATACTAATCCATCCCTGCTTTCAACAAAAGACATTGTAAAGCACACAACGCAGTACTTGGGTAAAAGCACATATCGCAGGACATTTTGAAGAGTATTTCTCATTCTTGGGCTTTAGGTGAAAGCAAAATAACTACAATAACCCACTTACAGGGTCTAACACTCGAAAGTCTGACCTATTTCCAAAGGTGCAAAAATGGCAACTATCTGCAACTCTAAGACAAAGTTTAATCCAACACCAGCTAGTGTCAGAAACTGTAGTGGTAGCCCCATTCAGCCAACAATCATGTTTACAATATGCACAGTAAGGATACAGATATTAAATAATTTTCTCAAAAGAACACATTCCTTACACATTATATTTACTGAATAAGAAATTGTTCAGGCCTAAAATCCATAGTCCAAGTAAAAAATAGATATCTGGCAAAGCAAATAGTGCATGTGGTTGCAGAATCTACACCATAGAAAGAATGAAAAAGTGAGTTGGAAATGACAGTAAGCCATGGGGGAGTGGTGTGGCTAGGGGAAAGAAATGATATATTCTGAGAGAAGACTTTGATTAGCAAAACTGACAGAACACCAATAACTGGCCTGATTAAATTTTGAAAGGAAATACAGGTGCTAAAGATACACACAGGAAGATAGTCATGCCAAGGATCAATGCCTTGAAATCAAAGCCAAAATAGTTCTGTTAAAAATAAGACATCTGCCTGACAGTAAAACAGTCAAGTGTCCTATTTCTGAAAGTCCTAAGAGCAAAACTCAGACAAGCAAAGTAGTAATTCAATTGCACAACTTTCACTGTACAAAATATCAGATGAAATTGTAACTTTTTGATCTATTAGAGCCCTTAAAAGTCAGGACCAATAAACTAACCCAGGTAAGCACTAAGCTGTCATTTTAGTGAACTGCATTTTAATGGATGTAGCTATAATTATTATACAAAACTGAACTTGGATTTGCACATCAAATAAGTGACTACTGGCTGCATCTGGAAGCCAGCTAGCTCAAGTGCCCCTGTAATATTAACAGTTATGAAATAGTGCCAGTTTTATGGTAAAACAAGTTAAATACTACAACAGTCTAGTCCCACAAAACAGAGGTTTCTATCTCTGACTGTGCTGGATTTGAACATATCATTTCATATACAGAATTATTAAGTCGGATGTCTCAATCAGTAATCAGTCGTATACAAACAAAAGGCTCAGCAACATACATGCAACTTGATGAGGGGTGCATTGCTAAAGATGACTTAAACACCCAAAAGAATCCCAATAATTTTGTAACTACTGACAAGCACTTATATTTATTAAAATAAATATTTTCAAAAGAGGATTCATCATTACAATAACAGTTTAACTCATTTAAACTGTCAAATGAACTTGCATGCCCCATGCTAAGAAACGAATTTACGAGCCAGCCAACTGCCCACAAGTGAAACCAGCTCCTGCTTACACTGGCTGCAAAAACCTATGTTAGGCACATTAGTTAACAGGAGTTTTCAGGAACCTGTGGTCTAATATTAAACACAAGTCCTCTCATAGCCAGGTAGCTTTTAATATACTAATAATTCACCAAAATTCATTTCTGAAGAAAATAATCGCCTTTGCTTCTTTAAGAAATGCACGTAACAGGAAAAGAAAAAAAAAAAAAAACCCTCTACTACATAGGAAATGAGCATTCAAAGTCTGATGGGCATTCAAAGTCTGGCAGAGATGAAAGTAAGAAACTCACTAAACAAGAATTTTTGGAAAAAAAAACCCTGATTCAAGGAAAGCTGCAGCTGCCAGAACCCTAAGCAAACAGACACTCCATCAATGGACAAATGGCTTCAAATTATGACTCGTTTCCTTCCTTCTAATTCCTCCTGCTGAAACAGGAGCACACGCAGCTCTCATTAGAAAGGATTCTCTTCCCCAGCCAACCTCTTCCCCAGGGTATACACAAAAGGGGAATTCTTCCCCTTTATCCTGTAGTACATTAATGCCCTATCCTGTTCCCACCCCACTGCCCCTTTCGGCAAGACCATCAGGCCTAGCTCAAGCTGAACCAGGTCCCTTGTTGCTGGAACAGGGATATTTTTAAAAGCAAGTTCCTCTTCTACTTTCCCTGACAATGGAATCCCAAATGAATCTCAAGTAAACATAGGCGGGTTAAATCTAATGTGTTCATTGTAAAGTTCTGTTATTTTCTTGCTACGTTTTTCTTTTCATCTCTTTAGCAACTGCAGCATGAAAGGAAATAACAAATATGAGTTAAATTGTGAAACTGGACATTCAATCTAAATTTTAATGGATAGAAGCAATATCTTCACCAGTCATTGCTTCAGTGGAGCATTTCTTATGAACTCTCTCTGGCAAATGAAATTTATAAATGGACATTATTAGATTTCAGGTTTCAGTTGTCACCCCATTGCTAAGGAAATATATTGCCACACACACTTGAGTAATTTCAGATGCTGTAGTGATGAATTTAAAGCACCATAGAACAACAGCTCAGAAAATACATCTGCATTCTCCAATTGTAAGCTCGTGCAACCCAAGGCTTTTGTTTTTATTCTTCAGCTGCATTTTTAAGGAAGGGTGGAAGAGGTGGGGCAGGAAAGAGGAAGCAGAAACTGTCAAGAACCTAAAACAGTTGACAAGGCAAAAATCCCAACCCCAACCCCGCAGTTTTTGTTTTTTTTTTAAAGCATCCTAAACCCATTTACTCATTTTCACTACTTTGCATGGAACACAGGATAGCAGATGGGCACAATATATGTAAATCAGCACTCCCTATATTTTTTTCAATAAAGCATTTTTTAGAAAGTATTTATTTTTAGAACAGTATTTTTCTGTTTAAGCTACAGTGAGATTTATAACAAGATATTTAGGTCCGTCACTAGTTAAACAGAAGCAGCATTCACAGCAGGCACATTCTCAGTTCCAGTGGTGGGGGGAAAGCATTTGTATTATAGAACAAATCTGAAATATGTGCAAAGTAGGACACTAAGAAAAGAAAAGTAGTGGCTATCGTCCAAACAGAACATAATTCTTCTACGTGCACTAGAAATATAAAATGGAAGTGGAGAAGAACATATTTTAAGTATACTTTATAGAGAAACTCACCTTTCTCACGCACATCAAGATCACCAGGCCCAGGGACACCCCTCAGAAGAGCAACAGCAGCACAGATGGTCGCGGGCAGCCCCCTGAAACAGCCCCCCTTGTGCAATGAAGCATTGTGCACAACTAAAGGTCTCCACTTTTTACATTCCACATAAGATCACATAAAGGTCTTCACTTCTTACATTCCCATCACCCTCCAGCCCCAGCTGGGAGAACTGATAGAAGCACCCACATGTAAAAACACAAGGAGAAAATGCTGTTACCTAAGCATCTGGAGAGTTCCACAATCAAGCACTTACATTAGTTCCAGAGTACCACTAAGTTTTTACACACAAGAGGAAATCTCCATTTTAAAACAGTAATGAAGTCTTCCAAATAGATTTTAAACACTGTTCAGACAACCTAGAGAAGTCAGCAAAATAGAGCAAATCTAGCTGTGCTGCAGTATCAGCACACAAGTGCTGTCCAGCATGCTTCACTTCATTATTTTATCTTTTGCAGAAAGACAGAAGAGTGTTTTGCAGCAACCTGCCCTGACAAAGATCCTAAACAAAATGCCCCATAAGAAAAACATCAAGTCACCAAATCACCAGAAGGGGCTATTTTTAGTATCCTAACTAATTTTCATTTGCTGACAGTTTGATCTAAGGATATAGAAAACTCAAGTTTATCTTAGCTCTGACAGATACCCTTCTTTAAAAGTCCTAAATAAAACAAGCAGCAGGTTTGAGATACCCACTTATTATTGTGGAGTACCACTTTGTGTAGCATCTTATTATTTTGTAGTACCAGCTTTCAGTCTACAGCACCAAGATGAGTTAAATCCTTTACCTGGTTGGGCTGGAGGAAAATAAAACATTGGGATTGTAAACGTACGTCTGGATAACCTAAGTTTTCAGGACAAGATCAGGCCCTCTTCATAAGGGATCATCTGTAAAACAGCAGCCCTTTTAAAGGCCATCAACATGTGCAAGGGCAGACTTCTCTGTGTCTTCCATGGCAGTGGTGAATGCTGAGACCCATCATATAACACACAAAACAAATTCAAAGCATTAAAGCATTCGCAGAGAACAAGAAAACTATCTGGAGCACAAAACCCCTCACAGGTCAGGTCAATGTTCTGCAGAACACTGACATGGATTTCAGAACTTTTTGAGTATGGCCCTCAAAGAAGCTGTGGTGCACAGCACCTATGCCAATGCAGTCAACGGCTGCACAAGGACCACAGGAAGGAGAAAGAATGGGAGACCATGACAACCTACAATTCAGTTGGCTTGGGTTGCTATAAATCCTCAGCCAGCTTTCATTCTCAGAAGTGACTAAGATACTAATGAGCTGAAATTTAATCAGTCCTCAGTGAAACTTCAGAATAAGGAATTTCACATTTCAGTCTCTGAGACTATACACATAAATAAGTCAGAAAGGAGATGCTAAAACTAGAGCCATCACAGACCTTGTTAACTTAAGGGATTTTTTCTCCCGTGTAATTCTGATGACAGCTCAGTAGGACAGCACCGGACTGGGGGAACAAAATCATGAGACAATAGCTGCTGGTGAGGGAATCAGCTAAAAATAGCAAGCAAGGGAGGAACAAGTGAGGTATACAAATAACAGAACAGCTCACAAATTTCTTTGCAGAGGACAGAAGCAATACAGTTACCAGCATACTGCAGCAAGCTCAGGATTCCTACCTATACAATTCTGTAGAGTGCACCTGAAAGCACAGGCAGTAGAAACTACCTTTGCAAGAAGGCTTTTCTAAAATCACCCAAAATAGCAATGAACAAGGCTCTGTGAAACTAACCTTTCCCCCCACACACCCAATTGAACATTAAACTGTTGCTACATCTGAAAATGTAAAGGTTGTACATTACTTAACTGCAGAGTGCGTAGCCGTGAAATTCTATCAAGTTTCTTTCTCAAGATGCTTCAGTATCAGTTTATAAATGTCTCAGTACAGAGGTACATACTAATTATGGTTGATCAAACCAGTCGCAGTTAGTAAATACAAAAAAAGCAAAAAAGAAAGGCAACACTATTACATCAGAATTCGAAGCTAAAAGTTTCTTGCCTATTAAAACATAAGAAAAAGTAGCATTTTCCTAGATAGACTGAAAAACTCTGTGAGTAAAAGTACTCCAAGTAAATGCATCAGTTTGTGTTGGAATGCTTGACAATTTCTCTATACAGTATTATTTGTTGCCTCACAAGATTAATATTCCATTTCACTTAAAATTTGACAAGCCTTTTGGATTTGTGTTTTGTATTCAAGAAATTCTATTAGAGAGGATTATTACTGCACACCATACACTGATAAGTGATTGCTTCTGACATTGTCACTTCCCATGCATTATTTCTGCCACATGAGCAGAACCTGCAGGTTAGAGGGATTTCAAAGGATAAATTAAAAAAAAAAAAAAAAAAAAAACACTCAAGTAGGACAGTACTAATCCAAAAATTAGGTAATAAAACATTTGTATTTTGCCATTGCAGAATCAATAGTTTGAAGTTTTAGACGAATACAGCTTTATTATTGGCAAATGGCAGCATTTCCCATAACGCATTTAAGAGGTTTCTCTTGCAAAAGAAACTGCAAAGAGAAAAAAAAGAACATGAATTACCCACGTTTGTACCATTTGCTTAAATTCTTATGACTTTTTAAAAAAGGCTTTGAAAGCTAAAATTTAGATTTTAATTCTTTAGAAATCATTTAGACATCTTAAATTCATTGTTTAACCAAGAACAAAAGCCATAACTTCTCCCCTCCCCAAAAAGCCTTTCCAAATAAACACCATATGTAACTGAATAGCGGAGGGGGAAGGAATGAAGAGTTCTGGTGGGGAAGAGCATGGAGCCCACAGTTAAATCTAAAATACAGATACAGTAATCATAAGAGCATCACTATAAAAGCCTTAACCAATAATCGCACTTTGAATGCAGTTTAGTGAAGCACAGCTGCTTCTCCCTTACATCAGCCCTCTCGTTCTTTATTCTACATATCAGCTACCCTAGCACGTCTGCCTCAGTCCCCAAAGAGACAAAGGATCTTTTTGGCACTCAAACATGGCAAACAACTCAGGCTTCTTGGGGAAAGACGAAGGGGGTAGGGAGAGTGGAATAAACTATTAACCAGATTAAAACGTTTCACATGTGCCAGTACAAGCCCAGGCCAAAGTTGTTGCTGTCTAATGCCCATCCATTGCAAAACAGTGCACAATCTCAGGCTCAGTACTATTGGAGAGGCCTCCCATGTAGGGTCAATACCTTGGGATTGCAAAGTGACAAACCTCCCCTCTAGCCACAGCGCAAGACCACCAGAAAAACAGCACACCCTTAGGGAACTGCAGGAAGTTTCCACTAATACTACCCAAAATAAGGACAACGCTACTTTTGGGTAGAATCTGAAAATCAGTTGCCATTTTATATCTGAAGCCAACAAAAATAGAGACACTTCATTACAGACTGAGAAATGAGGTGAGAGTACACTTCCATTTTACTTCTGAGGAAAAACAGTCATTCTAATATTGGTTTGTGAAATTAAATACAACTCCATCCCTGAAACGGTTAATTAATGTGTATTTTAGATAGGGCTTCCCCCCGTCTCACATTTCACATTAACTTTTTTAAACACGTCCCCTCCCCAAGTCATGTCTAAGGATTAGCTAACTGAATATTTTTCAATAGAAGATAAATGTTTTTAAAGACTTTTTTTAAAATAATCTTCCTATAAAAATTCATATGTTAGTCCTAATAAAGTTTCTAGTAGGAGAAAATATAGATGCTTTACTCTATCGGGCCCATTATTCTGATATTATCTACAAAACACAAAGGCACTTTTTCAAAACTATTAAAACGAAAATGCAAATAGAAGTAGGGAAGACTAAAAATAATTAAAAACTATCATATCATCATATACTTCAGTGAATGGATATTTAGTACGGATTCTGAAAAGGCACAAGGCGTACACAGGAAGGACGTTTCCTGGATACGTGGGCTTCACCTAACACCCGTTTCCACCTTTCTTAAGCTTGTGATCAGAGGGATAACTTAAAGCACCATAATAAGAACCTTGCCAGAAGGAACAAGAGTCCATCTATTGAACTGATTAAATCTTTGGGCCAAACCTTGAAACACCAATTCAGATTAGAGTAAAGGAAGTAAGAAAGGCAGGTGACAGATGGATCACTGGCCTTGGTCTTCCAGAATGAGATTACATTTTATCAGTCCTATTACTAAACCATCTATCACTTCTTCACAGATTATAAGCATTTTCATTTTTGACTACTTATGCTTTGTGTGCTGCATTTCCTGAAACACCTACCAACTTTATAATACAGCATTCAAGACTACTGATGTCTAGTTCATGTGCAATATGGACAAATTTAATTAGAAGATGGTACCCAAGCATTTGGGTTTGGAGCCTCCCATTATATACCAGCAGCTCCCAGACTACATTTACACATACATGCACTGCAATTTCAAGCTCATCCTTTGTTTGCCTCTACATAAAAAAAAAAAAAAAAAAAAANGGCTCATCCTTTGTTTGCCTCTACATAATAAAAAAAAATATATATATATTAACAGGTGATTGCCAAAGACTGATGTATCAGAAGAAGAAAAGAAAATCAAATATTTAGTGAAAAAGAAGGTAGAATAAAAACACCAACAGTTCCACATAGTGAATATATTATTTTCACCATTATTAAGATGACATTTCACCAATTCAGCTGATAAGGAATTCTAGCCAAGACATAAGGCACCACTTCTTCCTCGTCACCTTCTCAGGGCACAAAGTCATATAACTCACATTAAGAAATCCTCTCATATTGTTGCAGCATTATGGTAAACAATATTATTCACAGAAGCATTTTGGGACCTAATGTACCTCATTTCCTCTGTGAAAAAAAACTTCTGTAACAGATTATTGCAAAGCACCTACAGAAATTTCTACCATCTCTCTGGCACATTTTCACCACTTGTAGAAATGCACCTCAGCTCCTCTCTTGTCCAGCATAACAGACATCACCAGATGAAATTCAACAATACCAAAATGGGATTTTGTTGTTGTTGTTATTGTTAATTTTTTTTAACTACAAACTAGAAAAAAAATCTAACTGGTTTAATAGGACATCCAGTGAGATAACAATCACCAAATAATAATGAACCCCCAGGTAACCAAGATACATGAATTTGGGGATTTTATATATGTATGTGTGTGTGTGTGTCTGTATATTTACATACTTATATAAGTATATATTATACTATAATAATATAGTATATAAAATATATTTTATTATTATGTACTATATAGAAAATAGCCATATGCTAACCACAAATCCCTAAATATGGTATTTTTCATTAAAAAAAACCATGATTTAAAGACATATTTTTTGCTACAATTGTGCACTTCCTATCAGCCAGCCAACTTCTTCAGGAAAAAGTGTCACGGCTGTGCTATTTAGTAAGATTCCCATACACATAGGAAAAACACTAAACAGAGAACTCTGTTTAAAAAGTAACATAACGAGACCGAGCACCAGTTTCCTTTACAAGTGTGGAGAAAAGGCTGCATTGACCCTCTTACGGTTGAGCACCTGAGAGGCATTGCCTCCAGCCCGAGGAGAGCAACACACTCCAATAGCATCCCAGGGGAGTTGGCAGCAAGGGGCAGGCTGCGGTAGCAGTGACATCCTGCGAGGCCAGGCTCTGACACGGGAGCCCCAGGGACGCCCCCAATCCCCATAGCGCTGCACGTCGCTGAAGGGCCAGTGTCTCTCCCCAACAATGGGCACTTATGTAGCAATTTGTTCCAACAGTGCAAGGATTCAGCATGTATTTTTCAACACAGATAAAAGGAAGGGGGAAAAAAAGAATAAAAAAACCCACACCACACCACAATAAGCCTTTTACTCAAACATGAAAGCTTTGCGGGAAGTACAAAGTGCTTCAAAGCCTGATCCAAAACTCACTGAAACCAATAGAGGTCCTTTCCATTTATATCAGGAGATGCGGGAGAAACCTATAATCTCGGATACAATTTAGAAATCACTATTAGCTGCACATTATTAATAGCGCAACAAACTCAACAAAATGCACTGGAATTCCAGCTAGCTCACAGACTGCGATGTTATCATAAATACATCATCCTCCCTCTTGTTTTAACGTGTTACATGTTCTTTTAATCCTTTCCTCAAATTAAGGAAAAAAAAATTCCAATCTCCCCATAGATACTAAAACCTCTCACCCCAAACCCCTCTCTCACAAACACCACCACTGAGTGTGTCACAGTGGAGCTGCAGGTCCAGGATATACTGCACGTACATACGCTCTGGTTTTGCACACTAGACAGACACTTGCTCGTCTTTGACACAGCAAGCAAAGAAACAACATCACACTCCAGCCATTAGAACTGCACATTCAACCACTATATGAAAAAAGTACCTGATCTCTCTTCCAGTATACTAAGTATTATATAGGTAGTTCCTATATAATTATTACATAGGAACTATATTATATAGTTCCTATACTGTCTATTATATAGGCAGTATAGGAACTATTTTCAACATAGAAAGTTTGGTTACATTATTTTACCTAAGAAAAAATATCTTATGTATTCTTCAATGGAATTATATTGCATATTCATCTTTTGCATTTAAACCTGCAGCAGAAATGTAATGTTAAAAATAACATATTATGCCTTATCCACTCTTCAAGTATGATACCTTAGTCTATAGTCAATTTTTAAAATACTTTAAGACAAAATTAAACATGATTTCTCATAGAGTAAGAGAATATTCAGCATAAGAAAAAAATGAAAAAAAAATTGTTATCAAGTGATCAATAGAAAAAAAAGTTTCCATCATAGTGCGGTGAAAGTGCTATGTAAGGAATGAGTCCAATATGGATCTCACACTGCAGGAAAGAAATGATCATTTTGGAATTGGTGCTCTTTTGATGCAAAACAAACAATCAAAAATAAACTTAAAAAGTTATGACATATTAGCGCGCTACGTGGTGGGGGAGGGGGGCGGCGGCCGGGAAGCAAGCACATCATGGATCCAGTTCTCACATACACAGGTGTAACACAGATATCAGGCCAGGGACTTGCCACCCCAATGCTGTACCCTTCCAAACACATGAAGGCACTAAACAACAGCAACCTAATTCAGTTGAAACCAGTGCGGGGCAACTACAGACGAAATAAGACATAGGTAAAACAAAGAACCTTAAAACACAGGTTTGAGTCACTGCTGTAAACCAGACTGCTTACACAGCTAAGGTGCATCATTCTCACCTAACAGATTAACTACATGCGTATTAACAGTTTGTCCTCAGTTATTCTTGGCTGAGGCTACAGGAAGATTTAACACAGAACAAGCAGAAATATCTTTACATTCTCTCCAAAGGGTAATGCTGGACATCATTTGGACATCGCTAGGATGTTCAAAGAACATCTGTTTTCCAAGTGCCCAGCAAAAGTTGACGGGTGCAGCCAGGAACGGAAGAGCACAATATAAAGACCGTTACTTCAGCGATATCACCATCGGGTAGTTGTGATTTTTGAAAACACCGTTTAAAACACTTAAATAAATAAAGCGCAAATAAATAAACAAACAGAAAGTTACGCGCAGCCCCGCACGCGCATGCTGACTTGCAGACAGGCACGTCGGTAGGTCAAGAGATCCAGCGCACCGGGACGGCACCGGGACGGCCCCGCGGCGCCGCTGCCGGCACCGGGGCCCCGCGAGCGGCGCCGCCCGCCTCTCCACACTCGGCCCGGAGAAGCGTCCAACGCGGGGCGCTCAGGGCTCCCGGGGGGCGGCAGGGCCGGGACCCGCAGCGCGTTAACGGCCTTTAACGGCCGCAGGGCACGGGGCGCCCCCCCGCAACCGCCGGACTAACCGAGCTCCTCTCGCCACTCACCGGAGAGCTCGTCCGGCTCCAGCCCCGTCTCAGTGTCCAGCCCGCAGATGACGAAGTAGTCGGCGAAGCGGCCGGGTGGCGAGGAGCCGCCGCCGCCGCTCATGCTGGAGCGCGAGGGGTGCGCGGTGCTCAGGGGCTGCGGGGCCGCGGGGCGGCGGCGGCGGCCGCCG